>APFE030682403.1:48246-125807 GCA_000404065.3 Pinus taeda
TTTTTAACATTTTTACTAGGTACAATTACATAAATAAAATAATAAACCAAAAGTAATAATATAAAAATAAAATAGAATAAAAAATTAAAATCAAACTTGTGAAAACCCATTGTTTTTTCCCATCGGGTTCTTCTCTAATGTAGACCATAAAATAAAATTAAAAAATTAATTAAAATAAAATAGTCAATTTACCATTATGTAAACATTTTGACTCATTGTTTTCACAATTCATGGTTTTTTCCTGTGGTATTCTAATGTAATCTATTCAAAGACATAAAATTCTAATGAATTTTCCACATAAAAATGACCAATTGTCAATTTGTTGTACCAAATTTGAATATTTTTGTGTGAGAACTCTATATAGAAACAAAAAATTCACAGAGCAATAAGGGATTAGGACCTTGCATTGTCAATCTCATAGGTGGCTATTATTGGTAAAGGTAATCCCCCAGGACCTTGCATTGTCAATCTCATAGGTGGCTATTATTGGTAAAGGTAAGCCCCCTGCAGAACGCCATACCAAGTTTAAAAAGAAAAACTAGAAAATTTTTTGATAAAACATTTCATTATATTTTTTAATTTTAAAAATAAAATAAAAATAGAGTTTTTTTCTCTCTCTCTTTTTATTTTAATTAATTATATTTTAAATTTTGCCAATGATTTGATAATAAAAAGAAAATTCTCAAGTTTTTATAAGTCAAGTTTTTCAAAAACAAGCATTCTGTTTTTTAAAAAATTAAAATAAAATAAAAAAGTTATTTTTCTCTTTATCCAGTTTTAATAATTTTGATCCATGTATCTATAGTCTTTATGTTTGAAAATTTAGGATTTTTTTGTATCAAAGTGTATTATAGACAAAATATTATAAAAAAAAATTAGGAATCTCATTTCAGTGATTTTGATTTATATATCTATATTCTTTATGTCTGAAAATTTAGACTTTATTTTGAAAATTTAGACTTTATTTTGTATAATTATTGTTATCCTTATCATGAAAGTGTTTTATAGGCAAGCAAGCATTAATTTGTTATGCCAAATTTGAGGCATGAATAATTTTGTGTGAGAACTATATATAGACACAAAAGATTCACAACGTGATTAAGGGATTAGGACTCAAAGTTGTCAATCTCATAGGTGGCTATTATTGGTAAAGGAAAGCCTTCTCTTGCAAAACACCAAATAAGGATTTATTTTTGTATGAGTGTCTTAGGAAAAGTTTTAAAAATATAGGGAAAAAATTGATAACATTTTTAGTTATAATTATTTAATTTAAAAACAAAAATAAAACGAGAGTTATTTTTTCTTTATTTTTTAAATTATATAATTAATATTTTTGGGAATGAGTTTATGTAAATAAAGGAAATTCCTTATGTCTAGAGATTTATGATTTATTTTTTATAATTATTTATTATGTAAATTGGTTATAGATATATCTTAATTCGAAATCTATCAAGCGCCTAAAAAGATCAAATCTCTCGAACACAAAAAGATTTCATCCCTCTCCAAACTTGTAGATCCACAATTAAAATAAATTTACATTAGTTTTAACCACATAAATTAACAGATTCACAACTTTTTTCCAAATCCAATTACCATTCATGATTTAACTCTAATTATAAATTACCAATCATGTGTCCTCTTCAGATGTCGATCATGCTTTGAGACGGGCCATCTAGCCAAAAATTGCCCAAAAGCCTTCCAGAAAAATTCTGCTAGAAAAAACCACCACAGATCTACTTGGTGGGAAGGAGCACAAAAAGAACACTACACTGTTATCAAAGAAGAATACTCTAGAGAAAACTCTAAATCACAAGAAATCGGGCAAGAAAGAAACAACTCTCAAGACAAGCAGGGAGAAAACGCCACTCAACAACAAAAAAGTGAACTCGACAACCCCTCAAGCATCAACAGTTATGAGGATTCGAATACTGCACAAAATAAATCTTCATTTAACAGCAAAGCAGATCTCCTAGACCAAACTTCTTCTCCATCTATCTTCAAGAGGACGAACACAATAGATCGCGAAGCTAAGACAACAATGTACCAAGAACCAGAAGAGATGAAGGAGATGCAAGATAAAGGAATTTGGAAGATCGTAGAGAAAAAAAAGAAAGCTACAACATCAATCTCGCCAAGAAAGACGAGGAACCAAACAATTAAAAACTAAAAAAATTATAGGTCCGATAAACCAATTTGGTCTCAGTGGACGTTAACCACTATCATCATCATCATCATCAACTCTAGTTGCGGATTAAATATTTAAATCATTGATTTTAGATCCCGATGATATTTTATAGATATAATTAAGCGAAAAATTCACAACATTCTTTACAACGTGAAACCAATAAGCCACATTCACATATCAAATGTCTTGCTTTAAAAGCTACATTCCCACATCCAAAGTCCTGTTTTTATTTGATACATCCAACTTCTCAAGGCCTTTTAAATTTTGAGCAGTACAACATTAAACTATTTTGATTAGTTAAGAAATCCTTAAGGTGTGTATGTATGTTCACTCATAGATAAATCTAATGTTCAAAATATTGATATAATAAAATTCAACATTGTTGAATTGAGGCTTCTGTGATCCATATCAATTTTATGAGAGATTCTTCAGCGTAAATCACATGAAATTTCATTTGTCGACGCGTTTCGAACCCAACATTACTATTATTGAAACATTACAAATCAAAATCAATCCTTTTTTTGGACATTGTAAAAACCATAGGGAGAACAATTTTTATTTATATATTTTAATAGAGGAAATATTTTCAATTTAACACAATGAAAACATATCATAAATATAAATATTGCATTTGGGGTCACTTTTTGCAATATTGATTAGAAATTTTAATATAAATATTACATTTTATGGAACTTTTGCAATATTGATTAGAATAATTTTTAGCTTATTGTTTAGATCATTTGGTGGAAAGATTACATTTCTCGTAGTCTATTTTTAAGGATTTATGGGTGATAGATTGTTTGAGTCGGTAAAATACAGGCAACATTATCAAGGAGCTTAAACATGTAAATGAATGGCCACAAAGTTCTGACACTAAGTTCATCATACCTAGGAAGCATCATTGCAATCAAGGCTACCTCTAAATTGTATACTAGTGCATGAAACCTTTCTTTAAAGTTATGGAAAATATCTTTATGATAATGAGCCTTGGTTGGAGGCTAACAAAATATGCTCATATTATTTTGGAGGGTTGGGAGTTTGTCACCCATTATATAGTAGTATTCTAGTGTTAGGAATTCATGAAAGAATAAAGGGTGGTCGTGCAAGTTTGTTTGGTATTGTTCAACATAGAATTTTAGAAGCCTAGACAAATATGTATAGTCAATTTATAATTTTGGATGATCGCTGGATTCCCCAATGAAGATGGAAAAAGGCTAAGTTGTGTAGATTAGACAACTTTCTATAGACAAATTTACAAGATGAATTGGGATTGTGTTAGTTCAATCCTTCAACCAATTAATAAATAATATATTAAAAATGATAAATTTAATCAACATAAATAAATTTATTATTATACTTAACCCCAAGCCTAGGGAAGTTGAGCTTATCATTAGCTAGAGTTTAATCATCCTCCTTCATGTTTCTTACAAGATATTGTATCCAATGCCATAATTATCATGCATTCACCCATAATATACCTAATATTATAGAGAAAACATGTTTCATTATGGGGTATTTTATTTTAAACAAGGTTATTGTTGTATGGAAAATCATGGAAGTGACTAGATACTTAGGATCCAATTATTCGTTTATTAAAATTGCTTGAAAAGGCTAATAAAAAAATTGAGCACCCTTCCATTATAGTCATGCCCAAGGCCCTACTTTTTTGTCCCTTCTTCGATAAGTCCATGGAAACCCTTTTTTCAAAGGCTCTAACTAGTTTATCTATCAATATATGCAAATTAAAAAATGTATGGATATTTTGGTTTATACATAATATAATTGTTCATTATCTCTAAATTCTTTATGTGATCAAAACAAAGGCTAGGTTAAATGATCTCTCATAGAGTGGGTCATTTAATAAAAGGTATCCCCCATCATGAGAAAGCATTTGGAAATTAATTGTTTTATGTGATCAAAACAAAGGCTAGGTTAAATGATCTCTCATAGAGTGGGTCATTTAATAAAAGGTATCCCCCATCATGAGAAAGAATTTGGAAATTAATTGTTGGGAATTTGCAAATGATTATTTTTAGTATTCTAAATGAATAGAAAATGGTGGAGAACAAGATGGAGTACTTGCAAATCTTCTACTTAACCTTAAAATCTAGACTCTAATGGTCCAAAACCTAATGCAATGGTCATGTCATCAATATTTTCTTGACTCAGTGGCTCATTAGCACTTATCTTGTCTTAATCAAGTTAGATTTTTAAATTCCTTGGTATCCCCTCCTTTTAAGTGCCATCCATGGATCTTTTGAAGATGGCCTTCAATGAGAGGGGAAGAAACTAAGAATTGGAAAGCCAAGTTGATGGATTTGGTTATTAGGTTTGAAATATGCACTAAAACCTTGACTCCTACCCCTATTTATTATTTTCCTTATTAGGTTTGTTACCCCAACCATAGTCAAGGATAAAAGGATCTTTGTTGCTTAAAGCATATGGAAGGACTTTGAAGTTGCTAAGGCATCTTTAAAAGGGAAGTCTAAGGCTTCAAATGTGATGCCTTTTAATGATTATTGCTTATGGTAGCCCCTTGTATTTCTTCATGAAGATAAAAGCATGTGTGATATATGGTTCTCAAACCTTTAAGTTCTTATAAGATGTATAGATCAATGTTGCATGACTCGAAGTTGGGTGACCCATATAAGAGTTGGGAATGACTTGTATAAGCCTCGTATAAGGCTCAAAAGAATACATAAAGAAAAGGAAAAAGATTAAAATATGTTAGATTTTAAGCAAAAAAAAAAAGAAACTAATGACATTTCCAATCCTTGGTGAGTCTTATATGAGTCTTATGCAAGTCCTGGTGAGTCCATGAGTCTTATTCGATTTTGGATGAGTCTTCACGAGTTTGAGTCTTAAGCATGAGTCGTGGACTCTAGATTCGTTTTAGCTATTGACTCGTGAAGGCTCACGAGTCTTATAAGATTCATGCTTCACTAGTATAGATACATGTGTGATCCTTAGACTCAAGATTAGATCTACTATACCGAGCTAGAAGACAAGTTCATACCACCCAACCTTGATATTTTCATGCTTGAGCATATCAAAGAGCTCATTCCATATTGCATCCTTGTTAAGTCAAAACTTCAACCTCATTCACCCTAGTAGAAGCACTAAAATTGAAACAAGGTTAAGTCCTTTACAAAGTACAACCCAGTTACTGAAAAACATAACTCCTTAATGAAATTTTGTGAATGCAACACAACAAAAATAATAGATTCAAAATTTAAATCAAAGCAAAACACTGTGATCTTTTGACTTCACAATGTTTGGAAAGTCTTAGATGAACCCAAAAAGGCATCTTTTACCTAGTCCCTTAACTTAAGTGAATTGGCTCTTACCCATTGGATGATCATCTTGTCATCCCCTTACCCATATTCACTCTTTGTGGATGCTAAGAAACTTTGAACATTTTTATGGCTATGCATTTATGTGAAATCTCCCTCACTAACTTTTGTGCTCAATTCCTCTTCGCCTCCATCATGGGAGGATTTTTTCTTGAGACAAATTGCCTTGGGCCCTTAAACTCTATGCAACTCACTACAATCTAAGTATTATCTTTTAATTAGAAGAAAATAAATAATATTATGACCTCTAGAAAAATGAAAAAGTTGCTCCCTCATTTGTATGAGTTATAATTATTGATGCTTGTGATTCTTTATCTACTTTGAAAGGTTTGACTTTATGGTTATATGCTAAATAGAATAGTAATTATACCAAAGTTGTAAATTTTTATAGCCCTTAATACTCTTGGACAACTTTTGACAATGGGGTACAACCAATTTTGGAAAATAGTAGTGGTGATCGCATAGTAAAATCATTTTTTTAATAGAATGTCTAAAATATACACTAGCACATCCATATAAATTAAAGGGATCAAAACACTTACCTCGTCATAAATCTCACATAACCAAGATTAAATAATATTAATATATTATTATATTTATTTAAATATTATTGTTATTATTATTAATTATAAAAGATTAGTATATGAGTTATACATGTGGCACGATTTGTTATAATATCATGGCTTACTAATACCACATGCCAAAAAAACCATAACTCTTGCTCATATGACAATTTTTTAATTAATCAAATTATTTAAAAGGGTAGAAAGGACATAATTATTTTTGAGATAAATCTCAATCTTTGATCTGTGACTACTATTAACATCATTCTAAAATATCCCATAATGGTTAAATCTCTACCATCCACTTAGTAATTATTGATAATTAAGTTAAAATCAAGAAGCCCTATTTCAAAATAGACACTTATACCAACATAATTATTCATTTTTATTAATAGTTTAGAAAAAAAAAATAGAGAAAAAAACATTATTCTCTTTCTAAAAAAACTAAAAAAAAAATTAACCAAACATAACTAGTTCAACTTAGCTAATTCAACTCTCTTGGTTTAAAAGTTAATAAATTTATCCCAATATTTACACACAAATTACCATCCAATTACAAAAAATAAACCCATATAATAATTTTATCCCAATGTTTACAAACAAATTACTATCCAATTGCAAAAAAATAAAATCCATGGCAGATTTTAAAAGTTAATAAATTTATCCCAATATTTACAAACAAATTATTATCCAAATTCAAAAAAATAAAACCCATGACACATTTACACTATTTATACAATATGGTGGGGTGGGGTGGGGTGGGGTTGGGGTGGCGTGGGGCGCGTGTCCTGGTTATGAAAGGGAACTTCTTTAAGAATTGAATTATTTGATGGGAGGTTGGAGGCACAACAATGTTGGTGGGGTGGGGTGGGGTGGGGTGGGGTGGTTATGAAAAGGGAACTTCTTTAAGAATTGAAATTATTTGATGGGAGGTTGAGTCACAACAATGGCTAAGCTATATAAGAAATGAACGATCAACTAACTTTTTAATACGAGTCTTCACCTTGACTAATATTTTTTCACATCGATTAGGAGATTTAAAATTGTGAAAATAAAATATTGAGAGATGCAAAATATTTGTGGTTTAATAAATTGTTTTTAGTAAGATTTTTTGTTTTTTGGTAGATTTTTTTGTCTAATTTTTCTAAAATGTTGCAGGAATTTATTGAAATCACTAGTTTGATGGGTAATTCCTGCGCAATCGAAGTGCTTTAGGGGTTTTTCAGGGGGATGAATCTAGTCCATATATAGAGTCAAAAAACCAGTTTAAATAACACAAATCAAGATCTGTAAGTGCTCTAGGGGTTTTTCAAGGGGCTGAATCCAATCTATATATAAAGTCAAAAAACCAATTTAAATAACACAAATCAATGTTTCACCTCAATTTTTTCCACCAAATTTAAGGACCTAAAATTCCCAAAAGACAACTCCATGGTTTAATACTAGTGTTCACAATCTTGAACACTATCTTATCACATTGATTCATAAAAAAAAGCTTTAAAATTAAGAAGAATAAAATCAATATAATATGGATATTGAGAAATGCAAAGTGTTTGTGGTTTACAAATATTGCGAAATATAAAAGGATATTTAAAAAAAAAAGGTATTTTATTAAAAATATATAATGAAAAAACAAAATTATAAATATATTGCAGAAAGATTAATCAATGTGTAATAAAATTAAAGAATATCTTTAATATACCACAAATTCATTTAATAAAAACCTTAGAACCTAAAAGATATTCTTTAATAACCTGGTTGTGCTTAGATCAAACCTTGTTGTCCTTGTTATCAAAGAATAAAAGTAGTAAGTTCATATATTACCCTACTTGCTAGCAGAGAATGAGAACAATAAGTTCATGTATTGTTGTCCCTGTTATCAAAATAAGTTCAGGTACCCTTGTCCTTGTAATCGGGGAATGACAGGCCATGGGAAGTTATTTTGGCTAACAATGGTTAGACTGATACTATCGTGAAGTTAACCTGCCAAATGACAAACTGGCCGATCTTCCTTTTGAATAAAGGACCACTGAGTATTGTTAAGAGAACAATAGATGGATATAAATAGCTGAAATATCCACCACACATGAGATATGCACTTTATCATGTCAGACCTCTCAGAGCATCCACAATCCCAGACCTTAAAATAGATACATGTGAATCGAATGGTACAAACCAGAAACCCAAAGAATACTTTGCAATAAAACAGCTGAGATGAGTATATTCCTATTCAAAAAATCGATCGCCTGGATCTGGCAACACATTATCCTTCTCATTTCAATTAAACCGATAAAACCCAAACATAAATTCGTATAGATCATTATATAAAGTTTTCCGATTTGTTATTTTATACAGCGCATAGCTAATTATAACCTCGGCATTGTGACAGATCTAAGGGAATACATACAGAAGAATCAAAATAATAATAATAAGAGAAGAATACACACAGACCTCAGTGAAATCTACCCATGAACCTCAAGGTTTATGCCACTGAATCATCATGGTCTCCAGAGGACTGGTACCAGATCATGAGCAGCACAATCAAAAGCACAACGAGCACGCCAACAGGAGATCCCCCGGCCCTGTGAATGGAAGAGGGATCCCCACCACCGAAGAATGTAGAAATCCTGTTAGTGCTGGAAGAGGAGGAGAGCCACCTTATGACCAAGATCAACACCACGGGCGCCGCCATGACCAATACTGGATTTATCTCGCCCGCCATCTCCACCAGATTTCTCTGTTCTGAAAACAAAATTGGCACCACAAGAATCACGGCCACTACAGCTACCAGGAGAAGAACATAGGGCGGAGAAGAAGAATATGAAGGTGGGTGTGCAGTAGCCGTGGTTCAAGGTTCGAGCCTCGGCTGGACCCCTGGACAATACTCTGTCAAATCAGGATTACCTACAGGGAGCTACAGATTGCACAGGATATGAAAGGAGACGGAGCATCTTTGGGTGTTGTTGTCTGATAGAGACCCCACCTGCAACGCGTATGTGGAAGATATCATGCGTATGGTGGAAGATATCATGGAACTAATATCACGCGGACGCGTACATTTATACAGCCGGACAAGACAGATATTACATGCCCCGGGTAGATCCATGGAATTCCTCGTTTCACATTGCGGAGAAATGATAAAACTGCCCATGTTGACCGTTTTTTATTTAAATTTCAAACACGATTAGTATTGAATTCACAATTCAAATATCATTATGATTAATCAATTATATTAGTAAATGTGGTTGATAAACTGTATAATTAATAAATGTGGTTGTCGTTAAAAGTATATGAATAAATGTGGATCCGATCCGGTTCAATTATAAAGTGGATAGTTATCATTATGATTAATAATGTGGATTTTCACTGCAACTATTATAATTTGTGTAAAATTCTTGCTAGTTATAATAATTTCATTGGATGTCAATTGGATTATAAGCTAGATTTTGATTACTAATATTATCATTATAAAGTGAATTATTATCATTATAATTCTTACTATTATTACTAATTTAGATCCATCTTAAGTAAAGATCTAACATGCGTTAAGAGGGATCAAATTTCTTCAAGTGCAAATTTTCTTAGAGTGCAAAATACAATGTGTTATTTTTCATTGTTGAAATTATATTTTTTAATGCTAAATAGAATATATATAAGACCAAATAAATGTTTTAACCATCCGAACGTAATTTTTTCATGATATATACATAAAAAATTTTAAATGATATATAATATATAAGCAATTGACATTAAAATATTTTATATAACATGTACATTATATTCATTTTTTAATTATAATTGATATTACACCTTCCTCTCATTCTGAATTGTATATTAAACCTTCAGACTCAATCAATATAAAATAGATTTTACACTACTATAATTATAATCTCTAACCTCCATTATCATTATAATTTCTAAATAAGACTATCTAACCTTGCAAGAGCATCCACGTTAATTGAGAGATTTAAACCTTTCTCAATTAACATAGTATAACTTCCCAAGTAAATTAACCTATTAAATACAATTAATAATGTTAGAGAATTTTCGGCCAAATCACATAAAAAATCATTTGTCCACCCGTTTCGAACCAACCAGTATGGTTCATCGTCAGGACAACTTGTCCTGACGATGAACCAAACTGGTTGGTTCGAAACGGGTCGACAAATGATTTTTTATGTGATTTCACCAAAAATTCTCTAACAATATTATGGATCACAGAAGTCTAAATTCCTTAACAATTAATAACACTGTTTTTTTCCTGTAAAGATTTTTTTTAATGTAGATTTGATTGATATCCTAACTTGCACTAATTAGGTGCTTAGGGTCCATCAAAAAAGTTGGATAAAGATGCAATGAATTGCACCTTTCTGGATGGTAATGGCATTTATGCGTTCTTAAAAAAAACTGGGTTTAAGGGTCATTGTCATTAATATTTGATGCAACAGTTTGCCCTCGCATTGATGGATTGATTGTAACAGTAAAAAAACGCTTCTCGACGAGTTTTTAGTCATTGATTGCTACAGTAGAAAACGCTTCTGGACGGGCTTTCAGGGTTTGGAGATGTTGAAAACTCTCATATTTACTTGGAAAATTAGAAAAAGATTGTGTTTGTTTGGAGTATGGCAATATGTGGTCAGATTTCAATGAGAAACAATGTGCGAACTTTACGAAATCGTAAGGATGGATTTTGTCATCAGCAACAATCAAGTTGTCAAATCTATCAAAATTGTATTGTTGTTTGGTTTTCAAATTTCAATCTTCGTTTCATTCCATATAAAATAGGATTTGGATAAATTTATTTATATAAAAATATCTCAATTATATTATTAATGTGTGGGTGGAAAAATTCATTTCAACTTGAAAAAATAAATTTATTCAATCCTAAATAGGTCAGAATTTTCATTAAAATGTGTCTTAATCAACTTTTTGCTCAATGTTTTTCTAGTATTTTTTTAACAAAAAAATTGGTTATTGATGCACCATTTTACACTCTAAACATTTTTTTTCAAAAATCCCAAGAGTCTTAAGTTTTTAAGTAATTTATATAATTTGTCATATATTTTGTGTTTTATGAGTGGAAAAATTAGAGCTATTAATTTGTAAAGCTCATTTTAAATGTAGATATATTATAGTGATTTGGAGTTGAATTTTTTTCAAGTTTGTTCAAGGAAGCAAACATGTTTTGTGAGGTTAAAAATTTACTAAAAAAAAATTCTTCTTGATATTGTTTTACATATTATGAGTTTTCTAACAATGCCAAGATCAACTAAATCACAATTTGTGTGAGGGAGTTATACATAATGCAAGTTGAAGTATCTTGTTGACCACCAAGACATTGTGTGGATGGTATGACAACTTCCATTGCTTACATATATCAAGCCAATCATGTATAGACTTTCAAGAAGGTTAAGGGGGATCCAAAGCTCCAACCTTAATCAAGAGTTGAAGCATGCAAAGCCCTAACCATAACCCTAGAGAGATATCAAAATAGTGTTAAGTAATGGGGCATTAGGACAAGGGGTCCCATTTTTATTGTTACATTGTTAATGTTCCATAGTTGAGCAAAGCATTTGGAAGGGGGTTTTGGAACTCAACAGAGTAAGTAAAAGATCTTGTCACAACCATATTGGGAATAGTATTTATGAAAACTCCATAGGGAGTGCATTTTCTTTGTATTTGCATTTCATAAATGAGAAGAAAAGAGTAATTGGATTTTCCCATGGTATATATTTTGTTTAATGTTTGGATGGTGTGTTATTTGGTTAGCTTTTTTCATTTCAATTTCAAATTATTTCAGTTTTTATGCTCTAAGCTAATAATATTAAAGATAAATCTAAAACAAAACACTACGTAATAAGAGTCTCAAGATTTCAAAATACGATAAGATTTTTTCTCACTAGTTATTATTAGAGGACTTTGAATCAATTTAAGACCTTTGTTTTTTTTATATATATAATTCACTAAAAATGTAAAATATTTCAACAAAAAATTATAAATAAATAAAAAAACACATTTTGTTACAAAATTATACTTATTCATTCATAAAATTATAAACTTATCCCAAGTACAATGTCTCTAATTTAAAAAACAAAACAAAACAAAACATATTACACACTTAAAAATAAATAAATAAAATAGTGTACACATAAAATTATCCTAATAGAAAACATGCTAACACTAACTCTAATAGAAAACATGCTAAGATTTGAAAATCTTGAATCCTTATCCAAGCTCATTACCTAGTCTTTTAGCTAGATGTAAAAAGAGCTCTCAATCTAAATACCTAACCTCCTGTACAAGTAAATATTTAAAAATCTTGAATCATTGTTCATATATAATTACTTATATAATTAGACACATAAAAACCTTTTATTCTAAATTTTCAATATAATTTGTACAAATAAAAATTAAAATATTAAATCATAATTAATATTCATTAATATAATATTAGATTTACACACAAAAGGTTTTTGATTTTAAATTTCTCCAAAATATAATTTGTATATACAAAAAGTATTTATTTTGGAAAACATAAATTTACCTCTTTAAATTAAAATTTACATCTTTATGAACATCATAAAATGCAAATGAATAGCAATACAAAATAATTTGATTTTCTTTAAATTTTTTATACTTTATTTTAAAATAATAAATTTTCCTTTAAAATAAATAGTAATTAATTTTATTTATAATATTGAAAATTAAAATAAATAATATATATTTAAATATTAAATATGAAAATAGCTTATATTAAAATATAAATTAAAATATAAAAATAATTTAAAGTAATATTTTTAAACTATCGAGATAAATTAAAAAAAAATAAAAAATAAAATAAAAGACAAGACAAAAATGACAAGAAAACTTTCCATTTCAAATGAATAAGATATCTGAATGTATCTTGCATTATAAAAGAACTTGATAAAGAAGTTTCTTAATGGCCATATGTCTATTACATGAAAGATTCCCACTAGCACCATATAGGAAACAAAAAGGGTCCTGCATTTTTCCTACTTCTCCATACGTATTCCAATACTACATTGTGATGAACATGTCTTATGTAGTTAATGGTCTTTGTAATAGAAGGGATTTGAGAGTGGAATAAAACAAATTATATAATGGGAAGTTTTACTCCATAAATATTTTTCAACGCATTAATAGGTTTTATGTAATTTATGGTTTTGTAAAAAAAGGGTCAGAAAGTATTATTTATATATATATATATATATTAATTATATGTCATATTAATATCATTTTTAATTAGAAATTGAACTGTGACTTCATATCAAGGAGATTACTATTTGTCTTAAATTATATAGATATTTTTTTTTTTTTTTTGAAGATTTAAGTGTTATTATAATAATATATTTTAATGAAAATGTAAATAATAAAGTTTTTAAAAATTTTAAACATTGTATTAAAAATTAGAATTTTTTTAAATGTATAATGTGATTTAGTTTTAAAATTTGAATAAAATTAAATTTATGGAGTTTTATCTAATATTTGAGTGGCAAGTGGCAAGTGTGTGAGGATTTATTATAAGTCATAAAGTGACAATTGTAAGATATTTTGTATGGATCTAGATATTTCATCTAACAGAAAAGACAAAGCCTATGTCTTATTGCAAGACCTAACCATAACCAATGCTTATCACATCTAATTAGGGAAATAACCACTTAACAAATGGTTTTTCTAATCAAGCCACATCCCGAAAAGTGGGTCAATACCTATATAACAATAATCATAGATACTCTAGTTCAATAGAAGCGTCAAAGACTTGGTATGATAAAACGCAACATGCTTATGAACAAGGTCATAAATTTGAGTAAGAGAGCTTGAGGGCTTCAAATGAAATGTAGGTAGTTAATTCCAATGTGTAAGGAAGAAGAATTAGGGAACCAACTAGCTCAAGATATGGAAATTGTCAAGTAAGACTCTGATTCAATGAACTTAAATATGGAAGAAGCAACTAGGTGCCATGGAAGAAGCAATTAGATGCCATATCTTTTCGTTAAATTTATTTTTTTATAAAATTAACAGGATTTTATATTTAATTTACAAAACCTATACCATCCAAAAATATTAAAATATACTAACTAAACATTTAGATAACTTTTGTTACATAATTAGTATTATTTCTTATTTAGAAGAAATAAATAAATAAATAATAAAAACCTTCAAAATCAAAATATAATCTTCCTCCTCACTTTCATCAAAATTTTACTATATATAACTTAAATTATTAATATATTTTTCAAATTATTTTACTAAATAATTAATTAATATAAATATTTTAGTAAATATTATATACATCTAAATTCTCACTCCCACTTTATTTTATTTTATATATATATATATATAAACCATCCTTGGCATAGGGAGGTTGAGTAATGAATATGAAAAACCATGGCAGAGGGAGATTAAGTAATTTTAAATTTTGAAGAAAAAAAAGAGAATAACTACCATGAAGGTTGAGTAAAACAACCCATAGTGTAAAGGTGAAGAAAAAGCCTCTTTATGCTTGTAATCATATGGTTTGGTCTACCATTATAGAGATCAAATTGATACGTGTCAAGAATGAATTTGGTCATCCCATTCTCATAGTGATGGCATGTGGAGACAAAGGGTCCACGTCATCCTCCATGTCCAAATAAAATTGATTATTCGAAGACCAAGTCATAAAGTGGGAAACAAACAAAGTATGGGAGCGTACCTGCATGCCCAAGAAATTGATGAACTGAAACTTAAACAAGACGTTCACTATAACTATTTATCCACGTGTTCAACCTATTTAATGGAAAATTATTTGACTTGTTTTTACCTTCATTGATGTTGGTATGGCTAATAGGAAGATATGCCCATCATACACTAAAGAAAAATAGGGGAGAAATAATTAGTTAAATAGTTTATAAAAAAATAATAATTTTTTATTTATTAGGGATATGAGTATTTATGTTTTTAGTAAAGAGTTAATTTAAGAAGAGGGATGTTAAATTAATTAAATAAGTAAAATTGAGATAAGAGGAAGGTTAAAGTAATTAAAAATAAATGAAATAGAGACTAAGTAAAAGAGGAAGTAAATAAAAAAGAGACTTAAGTAAAAGAGGAAGTAAATTAATAATTGGTTAGATCAAATTTAAATAAACAATGCAAAGGGGATATACAAATTATTTGAAATCGATTGGGGTAGCTATTTGATATATTTATAAGGAAGAACACAATAGTTTTGATTAGTAGCAACATCAACTCAAAGCAATGGAATAGAAAAACTCTCCCCTTTGTAGTTCTATTGCATCAAAAATCATTTGAAAATGATCGGATTTTGCATAAGATATCAATTCAAATCTTCATGTCAATGTAGATTTCTCTATTAACAATGTTGAGACCAACTACAATGATGGCCGCATGGTGTAATATTTTGTACATAACCCATGCTTAGTAGTTGCTCAGTAAGAGAAGGCCTATAGAGACCATGATAAAATCCATGTACTACTTCTCCAAACCTCTTTTTTAATTTCAAAAGGAAGATGGAGGAGGTGCTTCAATCTCAACCTTGGAAGATGCAACAAGAAATCATGGTTGGATGGGATTTTGGAAACCTAAACCTTATGCTTCCCCTTTAAGCCAATCCACATAGTAGTCGAAAAGGGCTACTATGAGATTGTCCCTTATGTGTTTGCAAGGGGCTTTAAGCTCTTTTTTTTTTGTTTGAGTGGGAAGAATAGTCTATGAGGAGAAAAAAGAATATTGTTTTCATCATCAAGGGGAACTTCAACTTTCTCCTATCATTAATACTATCATAACAATATTGTTTGCAAATGGTGAGCATAATGTCAGTCCTCATATGAATGTAGCAAGGGAATAATATTGGATTGGATTAAAACCTTATTCTCTTTATGAATTAAATCGTTGATTACATTGAACCCAATTTATTATCAAAAAATCCCTTCAAAACAGTTTACTAACTGAAAGATCCCTAATTTTCATTGCAATAATCATAGGGTTTTTTTTAACCAATATATCAAAACTTTTAGAGTAATTTTATGCACTTGTGCGATACTATTAGAAGCAATTTGCTCCTCTTAAAATCCTCAATTATTTCATCAATTCTACAATCAAAATCCTTCTCAATGGTTTGTCATTGTAAAAAAAATTATGTGTCAATGCTTTACTTGTAGATTTGTGATCTCATTAGATAAATTTCAAGGAAGAGATCAATATTTGTGAACTCCCACTAACCCCAATTGAAAAAGGAAACAACCCCTGATTTATCAAAAACTATATCAACAAGTTGTAGCCATGTTTCTATATATTGTCTCCTAAACAGAGATGCAAAAGGAGCCATGGAAATAGCTAGTGTAAATAAAATTAATTAAATAAAGTGCCCTTAGTGTCAAAATTAATCCATCTAAGAATGATTAGACAGATGAAGTGAAAATGGCATGTCTATAAAGTACCTAAATATTTACAAGGAAATCATGATGTAATTCTAGTATTTCAGCCTCCTATTATGTGCTCATGGAACCTCCCCAATAATAATAGCCAAGGTTCAAGAGGTAAGGTGTGGCCTAACACGAGGCATGCTCACAACACAAGTAATCATGCTAATATTAAAAAAAATTAGAACCACCATAGTAGCAAATTAGCAAGAATCACCCACATGTATCTTGAACATGGCAAGTCATGCCAATAGTTGCAAACATCACAAAAAAATCATTACATTTTATGTGGCCTACACATATCATGCCAATGTTGAAGGATATTGAAAGAATTAAAATAGATTGTGCCTTTCTAACACTTTTATGGGGAGAAGCATAATTGTTATCTATCCTAGTCTAACATGGATTCTTATACCCCTTTTTTTGTGCTTCCTTATCAATGGGGTCAGCGATTTTCTTCCCATGTAGTTTTGGGCGTCGGTTTCTTCTATAAGTGTCCGTGATGGGATGGTTGTTAGTCATGTCTGTTGTTGGGTTCATCTTTGTACTAGGATTTCATCTAGGTAGATGTCATCCAATCTTGAAGATGTTGTTGTTTTTGCCCTGTTTTAGTTGCTACGGTTTCATTTGGGGTTTTTTGGGGCCATCATCAGTCTCTTTTGGGCCCCGTGGCTTGTATCTATTGTCTGGGATTTATGCTTGTTGTTTCCTCACTATTCATGGGCGTTGGTACAAAGGTATCCTGTCGGGTCTTCTTTGAAACTTTCGGCTGTGTCTTATTGCCCTTTTGGGTGTGTTGATGTGGCTATACAGGGCAGCCTATTCCCTGCTCTAGTTTTCTTTTGCGAATGGAGCCTTGTTAGAACATCTCCAGGCATTTCTTGTTGGTTAGAGTATCTTCCAGCAATGTTTTTTCTTGCTAGTCATAATATCTTCCTAGTCATAGTAGCCACCTTGTCCCCCTGTTTTTGTGCTTCCTTATCAATGGGGTCAAGGATTTTCTTCCCATGTAGTTTTGGGTGTCGTTTTCTTCTGTAAGTGTTCGTGATGAGATGGTTGTTAGCTGTGTCTGTTGTTGGATTCATCTTTGTGCCAGGATTTCGTCTTGGTAGATGTCATCCAACCTTGAAGATGTTGTTGTTTGTGCCTTGTTTTAGTTGCTACAGTCTCATTTGGGGTTTTTTGGGGCCGTCATCGGTCTCTTTTGGGCTTTGTGGCCTGTATCTGTTGCCTGGGATTTACGCTTGTCATTGCCTCGCTATTCATGGGCATTGGTACAAGGGTATCCTGCCAGGTCTTCTTTGACACTTTCGGCTATGTGTATTACTTTCCTTTTGGGTGTGCTGATGTGGCTATACATGGCAGCTTATGCCCTGCTCTGGTTTTCTTTTGTGGATGGAGCCCTGTTAAAGCATCTCCATGCATTTCTTTCTAGTTATTGTATCTTCCAGCCATGTTTTTTCTTGCTGGTCATAGTATCTTCCTACGTTGCCAAGGTGCCCATTTTGGTCATGTTTTGCATGCCTTGCACCCTTTTTCCTTTCAAATTTTGTTGGGGTTTGATGACTCGCATAGTAAGGTGTGGTTGCTTGTTGTTGGGATATTATCTGGTGCTCCCTATAAGGTACATTATCGGGCCTGCACACCTTGTATCTTTTTTATTTTCCACAGTTTAGAAGCCTAGGACTTATTGTCCTTAAATTTACATGAATATTAATCATATATAACCAATTTTTATTAATACAAAAATGAATAGATTTTTTAAAATTGGAATTTTTTTATCCTTATTCACCTATAAAAATCTCAATTTACCCCAAACATGCCACTTCCTAAAGTACCTATCGCATAGATAATAATAAAAGTTATTACAAGCATAAAAAATTCTGAAAGGACCTATTTCACATAAAATAATAAAAACTATCCTATGCAAGAATTTACTTGGAACATAACATGATAACACCAACTTTATTTTGAAATTTAAAAAGTTTAAGTCCTTATCGATATTAGTTACCTAGTAATGTACATAGGGTCCACATCATTCCCATGTTCAAACAAATTTGATTATTGGAAGACCTAGTTAAAAGGAGGAAATAAACAAATATTGCTTGTGGGTACATAGGGTCCACGTCATTCCCATGTCCAAACAAATTTGATTATTGGAAGACCTAGTTAAAAGGAGGAAATAAACAAATATTGATTATGGAATAAACAAATACGGAATTTGTACATGGTGGCCATGAAATTGAATGACGCAACATTGAAGAGGACTTTCACTAAAATTGTCCATTCACGTGTAACGTTTATTCACGGTGGAAGTTAATGAAAAGTGATTTCACTTTTTTTTCCCTCCCCTAATGATGTTGGGGGTTATCAAAAGTTAACAAGGGCCCCAAAAACAATAATAATATTTAGAAAAATATTATAATAAAAACTTAAAATAAATTTATATTTTGAATTTCAAATAGCTTTAAGATATATTTTCGAGGTGGAATTAATAATAACTTAGATAAAATCATATTATATTTTGATTTTCAAATTGTTTTGAGATATCTTTAGAGATAAAGAATTCATGGTCTATATGAGTTCTGGTTCATCATGATGTCGATATAAGAATGAGGTTTAAAAATAAAAATAAAAAGTCACAAATAACGAGTAGAACTTTCTAGATGCGAACTTTAAATAATAAGCCATCTAAATCCCTTGTTATACCCTAGGCTCATTCTTAATTTTACATTATTTTCATAGTGGTAAAAATAAGGATTTTTATTTTTTAAATGGAAAAATAGATTTTTTTTGGATTTGTTTTTAATGTAATTTTTTGGAGTTTTTTTAGTTTTTTTACTGGAATTTGGTGAGAAAATTTGTGATGAAATGTTGATTTGTGTTGTTTAAACTAGTTTTTTGAATATATATATTCTCCAACCTGAAAAATATTTGAGGCACATCGATTGTGCAGAATTCACCCATCAAAATTGTGATTTCATTGAATCCCTACTAGATTCTGGACAAATTAAATCCGAAAATAAACCGGAAAACTTTTCAAAAACTCGCATTTAAATACAACTCGATTTTTTTTCTACAAATGAGTATCCACAAAAGAAATTATGAAAGTGAAGAGAGGAGGAACTTGCTATTGAAATTGAAGGGCAAGGTAATGTCAAACTCGTCTTTGACAACCCATCCTTCAACATTAGACTGATCTAGTTGCTTCATTATCTTCTCTTCTTCATAATATTCAAAATAAATTTCATTTAATTAGAGGAAGCATCTTAGCAGATGAATGTAGAGGGATCAACTCTAAGTGGGATGAGAGAGTTGGGATGGATATTAAAAGGCCAATTACTATAACACCACTTTTTTTTAACCCTCATGTAAATATCACTATGTGAATGTGCTACTATAAATAAGTGTAAATAAAAAAAATACAAGCTAGTTGAGATAGTGGAGTGGACACAGATTTAGAGGTTTGAGGAGGGGCAAGTTATTTGTGCAATGTTTAAACCCAGAACCACACCACTTCATTTATTAAATTCCCATCTTTCTCTGACAAATTAATGGTTTGTGTTGTAGATCTTTCTATCTCCTATCACACAATTGCTTTAAGAAGATATAGAAGCCCCTTAGAGACAACCTTTGGGTTGATAGGAGACGAGTGCCTAGGGTATAGGTTTTAACCCCGTACAAAAATTACTTGCATACAAACTCTAAAAAACAGAAAAATAAACAATGGAAAGAGCATAAAATAAAACAGATATACACAGAGATTTTCCCCTAGATCCCAAAATCGGAACCACCAGATTGATTTTTTTATTATTTTCTTTCAATGTTACAATACATATATATACATGCGCATGGGGTAGTCGTGGAAAGAATATAACACAATCCAACATTCTCCCACTTGTTGTTTTCTTTTCACAAGGGGCTATGGGAGAGCTTAGTCAATGATCCAACCCTGCAACGCCCATTGTTTCTCTACACCAAGAGAACTTCTTAGTGCTCACAAACTTTGTCAATGCATCTGCAGTATTCTTCAAAGTATCCACCTTTACCAGCAACACCTTTTTGTTCTCAACCATATCCCTCACAAAGTGATACTGAACATTAATGTGCTTTGCCTTTGAATGATAAGCAGGGTTCTTTGCCAAGAAAATTGCACGTTGGCTGTCACAGTCTATCCTTATAGCTTGTTGTATTAACCCCATACATGAACACAATATATGCAACCAAATTGCTTCCTTGCTTGCATGAGTGGCCGCCATGTATTCTGCCTCTATAGTTGAAAGTGCCACTATAGACTGTCTCTTACTCATCCAACTGACTGCACCTCCAAATAGGTTAAACACATACCCACTTGTAGATCTTCTCTAATCCAAATCTCCAACCCAATCTGCATCAACAAAGTCATAGATGTCCAAAAATCTGTCCAATCCTAGTTTTCCTTGGTAGCACAAACCATAATCACTAGTGCCACACAAATACCTGAAAACTTGCTTCAGTGTTGTCCAATGCTCCTTCCCTGGTTTTGACATAAACTTGCTCAATACTCCCACTACATGTGTAATGTCTGGTCTAGTACAAAACATTGCATACACCAGGCTATCGACTGCACTTGTATATGGAGCACGGGACATGTCCTCTTCCTCTTCTTGTGTCTTGGGACACTGTTAAGAAGATAACTTTACACCTATAAGAATAGGAACCTTCACCGTTTACTATCCTACATATTAAACCTCTGCAGTATTGTCTCGACATACTTCCTTTAGTTTAACTAGAGCTTCCTCTTTGCCTGATCTCATTTAATTTTGATGCCCAAAATATAGTTTGCAGCACCAAGATCTTTCATGTCGAATTCGAAGGACAACTGGGTCTTCAAATCATGGATAATATCTTTGTCATTTTCAACCAGCAACATATCATCCACATACAAGACTAGATAAATAACACAGACACCAATTAATTTAAAATAAACACAATGATTTGCTTTGCTTCTGGTGAAGCCAAGCCCCTAAATAAATGTATCAAATTTCTGATACCACATCCTTGGTGATTGTTTTAACCCATACAAACTTTTTTAACTTGCATACCAGTTCTTTCTTACCCTTCATCGCAAAGCCTTCAGGTTGCTTCATGTAGATCTCTTCTTCCAGATCCCCGTGAAGAAATGTTACCTTCACATCCATCTGTTCTACCTCAAAATCGAAAGCAACAACAACAGATAAAAGTAATCTAACAAAAACTACCTTGGAAATAGGAGAAAAAATATCACCAAAATCAATTCCCGACACTTGGGAATAACCTTTTTCTACCAGCTGAGTTTTGTATTTCTCCACCTTGCCTTCTGCATTCATCTTCTTCTTAAATACCCATTTGCTTCCAATGGGTTTCCTTCCAGCTAGAAACTCCACCACATCCTAAGCCTAATTTTTGTGCAAAGATGCCATTTCATCAACCATGGCCTCTTTCCAGAGTTTTCCATCCTCTGAATCTATTGCCTTCCTGATAGTTTTGGGATCATCATCAGTAATAGATAAAGAAAAATTTGAACAAGAAGCAACTAGACTATACCTTTCTAGCCACCTTCTTTCTCGAATTGATCTTCTCGTAGCTGGAGTTTATGGCTCTTCATCTTCTGATTCCTCTTCTTTTGTAGAGTCTGATTCCTCCTCCTTTAGCTCAAACTCTATCTTCTCAGGTTCCTTTGGTAGGACTTCATGTTTAATAACATCTTTCACCTCTCTAAACACAACATCGTGGTTGTACACAACCTTCCTTGTTTCTAGGTTCCAAAGATTATAACCTTTTAAACCATCTTTATACCCAATAAAGATGCACCTTTCCAATTTACTATCCAACTTGGTTCTTTTCTCCTCTGGAACATGTACGTATGCATCACATCCAAATACCCTCAAATGTGAAAGAGAGGGTTTCTTACTAGTCCATACCTCTTGTGGAGTCTTATCCTCCAATGCTGATGAAGGTGATTTATTGACCATGTAACATGCAATCTCCATCACCTCTGCCCATAATTCTTGTCCTAACCCGACACCACGAAGCATGCTTCTTTCCCTTTCCATCAACGTCTTGTTCATTCTTTCTGCAACTCCATTTTTTTGAGGTGTGTATGGAGTAGTCTTCTTCCATGTTATACCACACTTCTTACAAAACTCTTCAAATTCCTTCTTGCAAAACTCTCCACCATTATTTGTCCTCGACACCTTTATCTTCTTGTCTTTCCAGTTTTCCACCAGACCTTTAAATTCTTTAAACCTGTCAAAGATTTCAGATTTCTCCTCGAGGAAATATATCCATGTATTCCTTGAGAAGCCATCTATAAATGATACATAGTACATAGAATTACCCAGTGATAGAACCGACACAGGTCCAAACACATCACTGTGCACAAGCTCTAGTATCAGTTTCACCCTCTTACCACCAGAGGGGAAACTCACCTGATTTTGCTTTCCATATACACAATTTTCACAGAAATAAAAATCCAGAGAGAAATTAGACATAACTTCTACCATACCATTACCATGAAGTACTTGAAGGCCCTTCTCTCCAATATGTCCAAGCCTTTGATGTGATAGCATGGTCTTTTCTCCAGAGACCACTAGATTTTCTACTCCACTTTCAGGAACCATAGAACTGTTGCACCCATCAATAAAAGTGCTACCCTGAATCTTGTACAGACTTCCAATCCTTACTCTCTGCATCAATACCAGTGCTCCCCGAACCATCTTGCAGGTATCTTTATTGAACATTGTTTTGACACCTGCAACATCCATCTTGCTTATAGAAATTAGATTTCTGGCTAATGCAGGAATATGAAAAACACCTGGAAGTGTTATAATCCTTCCACCTTGAAACTTCAACTTGAATTTCTGCGACCAATGATTCTAGCCTTCTTATCATCCCCTAAGAAGACATCACCACCATCATATTTATCATACTTGCAGAACCACTCTCTATGGGGAGTGAAGTGAAAGGATTCACCTGAGCCAATCAACCATGCCTCATGATCTACATGTGTACTTGAAGAAGAATCCAAGTACACATCCCCACCTTCATCTGAGGTGGTTTTTTCCTCTGCAAAAGGAGCATCATCAGATCCCTTTCCTTTCTCAGGAGCTTTAGATTTACAGTCCCTTTTATAGTGCCCTTCCTTTCCGCATTTCCAGCACACATTCATAGGTTTTCCTGGAGATTTAGATCTCCCTCTAGATTTATATCTCCCACTCAAGGACTTATTTTTATTTATGTTCTGGGACCGTCCTCTTACAAACAAGGCATCACCATTATGGCCCTCCATATTTTTCTTCTTATCTCCTCCGATAGTAAGGATGAGACTATTTCATCAAACTGCAAGGCAGTTGCATTGCTACCTATTGTAACAACCAAACTATCCCATGAATCTAGTAGAGAACACAGAAAACTGATGCACTTATCTTCATCTGAAATTTTAATATCAATAGATAATAACTGGCTTACCACAATATTAAATTCGTTGAGATGCTCTGTCGTTGAGTCTCCTTCTTTCATCCTCAGGTTATACATATTTTTACGTAGGAACAATTTATTCACCAAAGACATGGATTGGTACAAAGTCCCTAACTTTTCCCACAAAGCCTTCGTCGAAGCTTCCCCTGATACATTCATCAATACTGAATCTGAGACACACAATTGTATTTTTCTCTTTGCCTTCCAATCTAACTTTGTCAAGTCTTCAGCTAACATTGGTGTTGATTTAATACCCGGATCTACCACGTTCCACTGATCTTTATCCACCATTAGATCCTCCATCTTGAGTTTCCACAACTCAAACTCTGACCATTAAATTTATTGTTCTCTATCTGTCCACTGCTCGCCATCTTATTTCACCACAAGAATCGATCCTGCAGATCTCCCACTGAACAAGGTTACCACAGCCCCAAGAAAAACCCCTCATCAGCAAAGGCATCCCCTTGAAGCCAAAACAACTCTGATACCAAATGTACGTTTTAACCTTGTACATAAATTACCCGCATACAAATTCTAAAAGATAGAAAAATAAACAATAGTGAGAGAATAAAACACAAAACAGATATACACAAAGATTTTCCCCTGGATCCAAAAACTGGGACTCCTAGATTGATTTTTTTCATTATTTTCTTTCAATGTTACAATACATATATATACATGCACGTGGGGAGGTCATGGAAATAATATAACACAACCCAACATCGGGTATCTGAGAGGAGTGCTTTTGAAGGTTTTCTAAGGGCTTTCTACTGCACTCCATATGTTTGGCTGGGTTAAGTAGCCCTTCATCAAGGTAAACTCAAGCAAACAAATAGATCTAAATACTCAGGGGTTAAATATGGGTAATCTCAAAGAGAAATGTCTTGTTTCTACTGGCTAACACACAACAATAGACATCTTAACATTGTTGTTGTAGTATAGATGAACAAGAGGAAGGAAAGGAGTGGAATTGATGTAGAGGGTTGGACAAAACACATAATCCTAAGCAACAATATTTAGCTGAAATATGGAAGAGTGAGGAGATGAAAATGCAGAAAAAGTGGAGCGTTAATTAAGATCTCAAACTCTATGCCTCATGAATACATTTATCACCAAACAAAAATAAGTAAATTTGTGCACATACAGGTATTGTAGGCTATTAAGTAACACAAGTAAATATGTAGTTAACACAGGTACTTTTTACTACTTAGAAACAAACATACAACCATAAGGAGAGTGATACCAATAGCTTCATACACTATTTCAGAGGAGGAAAGACATAATGAAGCGATAAAAAAGGGGAAACATACTACGCATTGCTCTGATTGGAATCGACAAAACAATTTCATTAATCCTTGAAGATGGAGTCCAAATCACCAGTCCATTACATTTAGAAATTGTATCAGCCCAAGGACCTCATGAACAAGCCAATTGAACCAAAGTGGAACCACAAAATTTGGGCCCCTTGGGTGCAGAATTCTAGAACCTCTGTTAAGTGTTTCTTCCCTCTTTTTATAAGGAGAGGGTGAGCTTTGAAAGCAGTGACAAAATATCTCAGTCAAGCTCCTATTGTCTGATCGACTAGTTGTCTCAACATGAAAAGGTCTGCTACCCAAATCATTACAAAGGATTTGATTCCTTTCTTTAAAATGCAGAAATTACAGAATAAAAGAAATAAGGAAAACTGGAAGATGGTTGAGGAAAATATCTCCCTACCATTCCTGTGATGGCCTTTGATCAGGCCACGTCTCTGTCAAAATGTTCCTCTTTAGTTATTCGGTAAGTTCACCTGTCGCTTTCCCCTTAACAACTTGAATTTCCCACTTTCTAGAGCTGGGAGTGATAAGTTGTGGTGGCCTTAGTGGTGTCGCGGAATCACAGTTCTCGACTCATCCATCTCATAACTCTTTTTATTACACTATAGGAGCCCACTATGCCTTGTAACATTGCCATAATGCCACTTCAGAGCTTTTACTCATCGAGACTTTTATTCTTAAAGACATTATGAAAACAAATTCCTTATGTCTTTGACACTTTTTTTTAGCCCCTTTCTATTTTCCTCCATGGCACTAGGTGCGGTGACCGGAGGCTTAGCCTTAAGGCGCCAGGGCATTTTGATCTTGCCTGAGGTCCATGTTTCCTTTGTTAAGAGCTCTCTGCTCTTGGTTCTCTAAGTTCTTCTCGACCATGTGCTAGCCCAATATCAGAGCCCCCTTATCGAAAGTTTCCAATGGTCAACTGTTATAAAGTGTTGACATCCTGAACCTCTGATATGATGTCATCACTCCATGTGGCACTTCTTGAGCGGTGATAGGTTTCACCCAGATTTTCCCCCTTAGGCCCCTCAAAATGCCAAAACTTTCTGCGACGTGTCTTTATCAGAGCCAATCATATGATGTCATGTGTATCTTATCGAAACCAATCATATGATGCCATGTGTCCTGCTAGAGGAGAGATAAGAGATCCTGCCCACCTTTGGTTTTGCAATGAAGTCCTTTGTTAATCCTTATCGGTGCTCCCTGAAAGTTTTTAACACTATTGCAACTTTTAAAAATAACACAACTTTTTAAAGGTTTGTACTTTCAGAACTTTTGATTGTCCGATTTTTGATGTTCTGATCTCTTCATAGCTCTGATGTTGCGACTGTTGATTTATGATGTCTCTGGACTTTTGATATGTGATGCACCGATATGCTCGATGCTCTTGTGTCGCGATGTGCTAGTATGCCCAACCTCCGATGTGTGATTGCTAATATGCTTGATGTTGTTGGACCTACAATGTATGATCTCTGATTTCTGGACCTATGATATTGCGATCTCCAATATTCCTTCTTTCCTAAGGCTTCAAATCCTTGAAACTTCGGCAAACCATATATTTTGATCAAGGAATTCGTTTTTGGACTTCCACATATCTTTGGAAATCTTGTTCAAAGCACTTGCCAATGGAGAGGGTCAGATGTAGGCCTTGAGTCCTTCTGTGGATTGGAAGATGACTACAAAATTCTCTACTCTTTTTCACTATTTTGAGATCATTTGGCACCATTCAAACAATTTTTCAGTAAATGACAACAATTTTCTAGTGCAAACATTGAAGTTGTGCATGGGCAGTCTGAAGTGAAGGACGAGGCCCATGTTGTAAAAAGGCAAGCGAGGAGGCACTACGACGAGGGATGAGAACACACAAGAGTAGTGAATGGGAGCACACATAGGAGCGATGAGAAAACATAGAAGAAAAGCGAAGAGAAGATGGCTTGGAGCCAAAGCCCGCGTTGGGATGTCATTCTTTGATCCTTTTTGTGTAGCCTATAATTGTTTGTATGTTTGATGGTTAGTGAAGACTCAGTGGAGGTATTGATTCCCCTAATGCTTGTTGTCTCAACTTATAAAACTTTAAGTGCTTTCCTTGTGGCTAATAAACCACTTAGAGCTTTTTGAATGGGTTGATAAACCACTCAAGTGCTTGTTGGAAGGTTAATAAACCACTTGGTAGGAAAAGACATTTAGGTGCTTGCTGAAAAGAGTTAATAAACCACTAAGTTATTTCCTTTGGGACGATAAACTACTTATGTGCTTGCCAAGTAAACTGATACACTACCTAGATAGTGTGCTCTGGACTCCTGCAATGTTTTCTTTGAAAATCCAATTGATAGACCATCATTAGAGTGAGGTCATTCTCTCAGACTGAGAAAAACTTCATTGAGCCTTGGGTGAATCCCCGTGATCTATTTAAGAGAGATAGAAGAATCACCGTGGTGCTTACTACATGAGGGAGTTGATAAAGCACCTAGATAATGCACACCCTCTTTTCTTTGGGTGACTTGATATCAAGATGAAATTCCTTTGAGAAAATAACTCCTTAGACTCAGAATCTAACTTGGGGTGGGAGACAGTGTTACAAAGTGGAATTTTTACTACCCCTCATGTAAATATCACTATGTGAATTTGTTGCTATAAATAAATGTAAATGAGAAAAATACAAACTAGTTGAGATGGAGGAGTGGACATAGATTCAAAGGTACGAGGAGGGGGAAGTTACTTATGCAAATTTTAAACCCATAACCATGCCCACTTCATTTATTTTCCCATCCCCTTGAGAACTTATGGTATGTTGGTGCAAGCATTGAAGGTGTGTATGGGTGGTATGATGTCCTTGTCTTGCTATGACGTGTTGGGGAAATTAAACATACAAAGGGAGAGAAAGGGAATAGAAAAAGGTAGGAAAGGATGAACTATGAAACAAGATGATAATGTGTAAGAGTAGTTTGTGGGAGCATGCAAAGGAGTGATGAGGAAACAATGAAGAGAAAAGAAGAGAAGAGAATATGGTTTGGAGCCAAAGCTTGTGTTGGGACATTTTTCCCTAAGCCTTTCGGAGTGGCTTGTGGTTTTTGTTGGTGTGATGGCCAGTGAAGAACCAGTGGAGGTATGGACTCACATAGTTCTTGTTGTCTTGGTGTATAAACCTCTAAGTGCTTGCCTTGGGGTTGATAAACCAATTAGAGCTTATTGAATGAGTTGATAAACCACTAAGTACTTACCATGGGGATGATAAACCACTTATGTGCTTGCAAAGCAAGCTAATAAACCACTTGGATAGTGTGCCCTTGACCCCTGTAGTGCTTTCCTTGAAAATTCGGTTGATAAGCCACCCTTAGAGTGAGGTCATTATCCTCAACTGAGCAAAACTTCATTAAGCCTTTGGTGAATCCCCATGATCTATTTAAGAGGGATAGAAGAATCATTATGGTTCTTATTGCATAAGGTAGTTGATAAACCACCTAGAAAATGAACTCCCTCTCTTGTCTCGTTGACTTCATAGCGGTGTGAAATTTGCTTGAGCAAATAAATCCTCAGACTCTAAATCCCACTTGGAGGTTGGAAGGAGCGTTATAGAGTGGCCTTTTTGCTACCCCTCATGTAAATATCACTATGTGAATTTGCTACTGTAAATAAATGTAAATGAGAAAAATATAAACTGGTAAAGCTGGAGGAGTGGACACAAATTCAAAGGTCTAAGGAAGGGGAAGTTACTTGTGCAATGTTTAAACCTAGAACCACACCCACTTCATTTAATTTCCCATCTATCTCCCTGGAAAACTAATGGTCTACTATTGCAAGCATTGAAGTTCTGTACGGTTAGTATGAAGTGAATGACGCGGTCTATGCTATCCCTACCCCCATGGGATGTATTGGGGAAATTCAACATGCAAAGGGAGAGAAAGGGCATAGAAAAAGGTGGGCAAGGAGACACTATGACATGGGACGAGAACATGCAAAAGAAACGTGTGGGAGCACACAGAGGAGTGATGTGGAAACACAAAAGAGAAGAGAAGAGAAGATGGCTTGGAGCCAAAGCCTGTGTTGGGATGTCGATCCCTGAGCCTTTTGGGGTGGCTTGTGGTTTTTTATAAGTGTGATGACTAATGAAAACCCAGTGGAGGTATCAACTCACCTAATGCTTATTGTCGCAGTTGATAAACCTCTAAGTACTTGCCTTGGGGTTGATAAACTACTTAGAGCTTGTTGAATGGGTTGATAAACCATTGGGTTGCTTGTTGGAAGACTAACAAACCAATGGGTTGATAAATGTGTTAGAATTTTCATTTCATATAAATGTGTTAGAATTTTCATAAAAACATGTGTCTTTTGTTAAAATTTTAATAAAAACATGTGTGTTTTGACTAACCTTTTGCTTAATGTGTTTCTAGTACCTTCCTAACAAAAAATAGGTTATTGATCCACCATTTCACACTCTAAACAAGTTATTTTCACAAATCCCAATGATCCTAAATTTGTAAGTATTATGAAACAAATTATTATATAATTTCTCATATATTTTGGTGCTTCACAGGTGGAAAAACTAGAGCTATTAGATTGTAAGGCTCGTTTTAAATGTAGATATACTATAGTGATTTGGAATTGAAGAAACTTTTAAATCTTGTTTGAGAAAACAAACGTGTTTTTTAAGGTTAAAACTTTGCTAAAAGATTGTTTCTTCTCGACATCTTTTTTACACATTATGAGTTTTATAACGACTCCAAGATCACCTAAATCACAATTCGTATGAAGGAGTTATACTTCCCACAAGTTGACGTATCTTGTTGACCATGGGGACATTATGTAGATGCTATGCCAACTTCCTTTTTTCACATGTGTGGAGACAATCATGTATAAACTTTCAAGAAGGGTCTGGAGGATCCAAAACTCTAACCTTAATCAAGAGTTGAAGCATGCAAAACCCTAACCATAGCCCTAGAGAGATATCAGTACGTTATTAAGTAGTGGGGCATTAGGATAAGAAGGGGTTCTAATGTTCCATAGTTAAGAAAAGCATTTGGAAGGGGGATTTTGGAGCTGAACAAAGGATGTAAAAGATCTTGTCGCAACCATATTGGGAATAGTTTCTGTGGAAACTCCATAGAGAGTGCACTTTCTTTGTATTTGCATTTCATAAATGAGAAGAAAAGAGTAAGCCATGTATCTCACATTTACTATACTACGTTTTCCCATGGTACATATTTTGTTTAATGAGTGGATGGTATATTATTAGGTTGGGTTTTTCAATTTCAATTTCAAATCGTTTCAGTTTTTATGCTCTAAGCTAACAATATTAAAGATAAATCTAAAACAAAAACTACATAATATTGTTTCAAGATTTCAAAATACAATTATCAGAAAACTTTTGAATCAATTTATAATTTTATTTTATTTTTTTTATATAATTCACTCAAAATGTAAAATATTTCAACAAAAAATTATAAAAAAAAACACATTTTGTTACAAAATTATCCTTATTCATTTATAAAATTCTAAACGTATCCTAAAAACAATGCCTCCAACTTTTTGAAAAAACATATTACACACTTAAAATAAAAAATAGTGTACACAAAATTATCCTAATAAAAAATGTCCTAACACTAACTAAAAACATGCCAACACTATAATATTTTTGAGATTTGAAAATCTCTAATCATTGTCCTTGTTCATTACGTAGTCATGTAACTAAATGCAAGAAGACCTCTCAATCTAAATCCCTAACATAGAGTACAAATATATTCTTAAATCATTATTCACTTGTAATTATTTATGTAGTTAGACACGTAAAGGCCTTTCATATTAAATTTTCAATATAGTTTATACACATAAAAAAATGAAAATGCTGCATCATGATTAATGTTCATTATGAAATATTAGAATTAAACACAAAAAATATTGAATTAATGTCAAAGTTCATTACGTAATATTAGAAATAAATACAATAAAATTTTTCATATACAATATAATTTGTATATACATAATTATTTCATTTTAGAAAATTTAAATTTACTTTTTAAATTAAATTTACATATCTCTATAAACATTATAGAATGTAAAATAAATTACATTTGAAAACACAAGGACAGTTTTTTTAAATATTTTATATTTTATTTTAAAAATAATAAATTTTCCCTTTAAAAATAAAATTATATATATATAACACACATTAAAATTAAAATATTAAATATGAAAATAGTTTATGGTAAATTTTTAATTATCAACATAAAGTTTAATGAAAGAATATTAACCCAAACAAATTAAAAATGACCAGAAAACTTATTTCAAATGAATAAGATATCTTAATGTATCTTGCATTATAAAAGAACTTGATAAAGAAGTTTTTTAATGGACATCTATAGGAAACAAAAAGGGTCCAATACTTTAGTGTGATGAACATGTCTTATGTAGTTTGTGGTATTTTGAAATAAAAGGGTTGGAAAGTATAATCATATAAATAATATAATCGGAAGGTGTATATAATTATTTATATTTATTTTTTTAATATTTTTTATATTTAATTGTTATTATAATAATATTATCTTAATCAAAATTTTAAATAATAAAGTTTTTAAAATTTTAATTTTGGTATTAAAATATAAAAATTCTTTTAAAAATGTATAATGTGGTTTAGTCTTAAAATTTAAATAGATTTTTTTTCCCTTCCTCCTGATATTTGAGTGGTAAATGTGTGTTGTTTTATTATGAGTTATAAAGCAACCATTGTCACATCTTTTGTATGGATTTAGATATTTTCTCTAACAATAAAGAAAAAGCATACGCCTTATTGCAAGGCCTTAGGATAACTAATGCTTCTTCCATCTAATCAGGGAAATAACCACTTAACAAATAGTTTTGCTAATCAAGCCACATCCCTAGAAGCGGGGGTCATTAATATCAATGGTGTTGTTTCCAATCAAATTATTCCTTTATTATTTTAATATGGGGACCAAAGTGTGTAGAATGCAATTGAGGCTTCATATGGCACACATTAAGGAATCATCATCAATAATGAGAAGAGACATGACACCCTTTTGCTTCTCAAGCTCTCGACTTCACACGATTTTGAATCCATGGAAAGAGATTTCACTCATCAAGATGGGATTATGTCTCTTTGGTCTAGAATTCAAAGGTGGAGAACTTGATTTTAGGTTAGTGTGGTAGTTTGGTCTATTTTGTTTGTTTGGTTGGGGTTTCTTATATGTTTTTAGTCCTAATTCATATTTCCCTTTTCTAGTTTAGGGAGGCTCACATTTGCTTTGATTGTCTTAAGAATTGACTCTGAGGATTCTACTTGTGTTTTGATCTCTCCTTCAAAGAGATTTCCACTTTTATTTTTTTCAGTTATCTTCAATTTGAGAAGGTATTTTATGTTGTATGTCAACAAAAATAGTGTTGTGTTTAGAATGAGCTAATGCAAGGTCTCCCAAGGTTGGAAGGTGAATCCACTAACTCTTTTCAACTCAGAGTCGTGTAATTATCCATTTCCAATTCTAGCTTTAGGGATTTGCATATGATTTCATCTCTCCTCCAAGTGGAAATCTATCTATTCTAGCTGATTTCTATTTTTTTCTAAGGTCTGCCCTAGTGGGTAGTTACATCAACAATATTGACTCCCAAACAGTTCAAAATTGGGTCTTTCATGGTCTAAAGGTGAACCAGAGGCACTAGACAAAGGGTGGAGCAAAGAACTTAAAGGTGATTGGTAGTTGTGATTGTAATAGAGTTTGGATGGATAACTGAGAATTACAAGGGATTAGGAATGTCCTTAGGAACCATGAGGAGTCTATACAAGCTAACGTAACTTCTATCTTCATAGCCACAAAAAAATGGCATGAGAATGAACATTGGGTCACTACCCATATAACAACAATCATGGATACTCTAGTTCAATAGAAGCGTCAAAGACTTGTTCTGGAGACAAAAGGCAACATGCTTAGGAACAAGGTCATAAATTTGAGTAAGGTAGATTGAGGGCTTCAAATAAAGTGCAGGAAGTTAATTCCAATTTGTAAGGAAGAAGAATTGATGCACAAACTAGCTCAAGATATGGAAATTGTCAAGCGAGACTCAGATTCAATGAACGTAAATATGGAAGAAGCAACGAGGTGCCATGTATTTTTGTCAAATTTAATGTTTTAAAAAATTATTAAGATTTTAGATTTAGTTTACAAAATCTTGAAAAATATTAAAATATACTAACTAAATTTAGATAAATTTAATTACATAATTATATTAATATTATTTCTTATTTTAAAAAAACACCCAGAATAAAAAATATATAATCTTCCCACTCACTTTTCATCAAATTTTATACTAATTTGCTTATATAACTTAAAATATTAATATATATTTTTTTACTAATAATAAATATTAATATAACCAAATTGCTAAGTATTACATACACAAATTCTCAAAAAAATAAAATCCTTCATATTCACCCTTGGGATAGGGATGTTGAATAATGAAACTAAAAACCATGACAAAGGGAGATTGAGTAATGAAAATGAAAAACCATTTTTAATTTTGAAGGAAAAGAAAAAGAATAACTACCATGAAGGTTGACTAAAACAACCTATTAGTGTAAAGGTGAAGAAAAAGCCTCTTTATGCTTGTAATCATATGGTTTGGTCTACCGTTATGGAGATAAAATTGATACGTGTCAAGATCGAATTTGGTCATCCCATTCTCCATGGTGATCCTCCATGCCTTAGCTTTCTCCAAAAAAAACATCCCTGATTTCTCCAAAAAATCTACTAACCAGTTGTAGCCATGATTCTATATATTCTCTCTTAAACTATGCAAAAGGAAGCATTGTGATAACTAGTGTAAATAAAATTAATCAAATAAAGTGCCTTTAGTACCAAAATTAATCCCTCTAGGAATGACTATATAGAAGAACTATTATATGGATGAAGTGAAAATGATATGTCTATAAAGTACCTAATTATTTATAGGGAAACCATGATGTAATTCTTGTATTTCAATCTCCCCAATAATAATAGTCAAGATTTGAGAGGTAAGATGTGACCTAACACAAGACATGCTCACAACACAAGCAATAATACTAATGTAAAAAATTTAGGACCACCATGGTAGCAAATAAGAAAGAGTCATCCTCATGTAGGTTAATCATGGCAAGTCATGCCAAGAGTTGCAAACATCACAAAAAATCCTTACATTTTATGTGGCCTACACATATCATGTCAATGTTGAAGAATTAAATAGATTGTGCCTTTCTATCACTTTTATGGGGAGAATTATACTTATCATCTATCTTAGTCTAACATGAATTCGTGTATTGTCAATGATGAAATACAAAATGTCTCCATGATATTTTAGGTAATCTAGGGGAAAATGGGTTTCCATCTATGTTGGCTTCTATATCAGGTACAAAGTTTAAACTAAATAACCACACCTTACTTTCTTAACAATTCATAAATTAAAAACATGTAATAAATTATTGTGTCAATGATAAAGGTTAAATTTAATGCCTTCTGTGTTTATGAGAAACTATTAAACCTTGCAAATCAAAATGAAGTAAAAAATTGAATTTATTTATAAAATGAAAAATAAATTAATTGACTAACAAAATTATAAATTCACCTTTCATCATTGAAATAAATAATAATAACTTTTTATTAAATAATAATAAAACAATTATTAAAAAAAGAGAAAGAGAAAAGCAAAACCCTTTAAGGGAAGGAGGCATTGTTTAATGTGAATGGAAAAATCATTTGAAAAGGGAGTCTAGTTACTTACATTCCTATGTATTCAACATCATTCTACATGTAATTGGAGGCATTTGGTTTGAATTCAATTCCATCGGAGGTGTTTGGTTCTAATTGAATTTCTGTTAATAATTTTCACTCTTTTTCTCGCAAGATGAAGAGATACATAACTTTAGAAAATTCAGCCAACAAACCAAAATGGTGATGACACCAACAAGGGCATGGATTTTTAATCAACACCAAATTTCAAATTTGACATTGCATTTGTATAAAACAAAGATAAGCCTTGAATATAAGTAACCCCCTTGACCAATTATTTAATTTCTTGCCATCAAGCAAGGCTCTTTATAGCGACCTCCTCCCACATCTACCTAAGTAACTAGCCAATCAGGGTAAACATGCGATGAGGGGCTACTATGATTGGATTCGACCTCCTATGCGACCTTAAGGAAGTGGAATCGATGGAAAAATCACACGCAGTCATCCAACATCAACTTCAAGACCCACATAAACCAATCCAACACTTCAAACAACTTGTCCTTAGGTTCGATTAAAGTTTTGACCATCTTAGGCCTTGGTTTCTCTCATACTATAGGCATGACAGTGTCCAGAAACCCAACGTCACTCTCACATGCTTATGTGCCAGTGTCTAGGGACCTAATTTTCCAGTTTTGTGTAAGCAACCCAAGGATTTCAACCACTTTTTCAGGCCCAGAGCCCAGCTCATTGCCCAAAATGGCGTGATAGCTTAAGATCAGTAAAATAACATGAAAATAATGATGTCGAAGCAATAAGTTGAACAAGATCTTAACCAGACCCCTACTAGCCATGATAGGGATTTCGTCAAACATATCAATATGTAACCTACAGGTGTAAACAACATAATTAAGTGTAGGGATTTCATAATTATCTAAGAATCACTATGAACCATTGTTCCCTCATGTCATTTGTTGCATTATCATCTATTAGGTCATAGATACATTATCCATTAATTTACAAGTAAAAACGTGTTGAAATCCATGCATAGTTTTTGTCACAAAACATACATATAACTAACATAATAGGGACAAAAATATCACAATTAAACATGTCAACCATAAAATCCACATATACATCAGTACATTTACACATGAGAATCAAGGGAATAAATTTCTCATTAATGAATGCAATAAACCAACCAGAGATGGGACTACCATGTTCCACCCGACTATAGATTCGTTGAGTGAAGTCTCTCTTCAGTCAATCAACCCTGTGCCATATTATAAGAATGAATTTGGGACTCATAGAACACACCAAAAAAATACCAACAAGAATGGATTCCACAGGAGTACTCCGCGTACACCGCGAGGAATTTGAGTGCCTCCTAGTCTCTCAGGGTTTACTGCAATCCACAGTCTGATCCAGGAATCACTAGTCCCTACACTGAGACACACTCTCCAAGGTTTACCATACATCCCATCCTAGGAATACTAGGCCCAACAGAGAGAAATCCACCTCTTGGCTTTACTGTATATCCTGCCATTCACCGACTAGGATTCTTAGGCCCACCGAGGCACATAGTCTAGCTTTACCGCAACCCATAGTCTGGTTTAGGGTTTCCTAGGCTAGTAGATTTACTGTGATCCAAAGTCTGGTTCAGGGACCACTAGGCCATTTCTTTGTCAATTTAGAGATCCACCCTACTCCCCTTCGAATCCATTCGATCATCCCACATTAACCGAATATGAGAAACCCATCTCATCAAATCTACCATGAAATGGCAAAGCTAGGCTGAAGAACACTGTCACACCTGGAAAAACCCATGCCATGATAGAAAAGAACCACATGAAATACCATGCATGCCAAATCTAGCAAGGAAAATACACATGCAAGTCGATACCTGCAATTAAGCCTGTTGTAGCTGCTTGATCCTACCTTTCCCTGCTTGATCTTTGCTTCCTCTTGCCTTATTTTCCTTTCTGGCTCCAATGCCAAAGTGCTCCAAGAAACTTTAAGTGTCCAAGACTGTGGGAGAGAGAGAATAATAAGAGAGCTCCAAAGCTAAACTAACAAAAGCTTACTAACCAATCCTCATAAGCCTTTTTATGAATGAGGCCTCTATTTTCTTCATTTTCCATTATTTTCCTTCGTTTTCCTCCTCACATGCAACCTGTGACCTTTCACCTCCCTTTTCTCCTAATTTCCATTATTTTCATACATAATTGTGCCAAAAATTCCATTTTTCCTTTCCAAAGCCTTAGTAATTGCCTTTGCCAATTTCGTTAGCCATAAACAACCAAATGAACACCCCCTGGGATGTCTTGCCCAACATTAAGCTTGGAATAAGTGTCCCATAAACAATGGTTATTGTTTTTAACTTTTATTACATGGAATTTTCACCAGGGCTATTATAGAACCCTCTCCCTTAGGGGACACATTCCTCGGTGTTCAATCACACATATACCTCAGCGACCCGCTAAAAGAAGACATGCTACTCATGGAGCTTTATAACATAGCTCGATGTAATATTTAGAATGAAGGACCTACTCCAAAGAAAAACATCATGACAAGATACCACATACTGAGCTTTATAACATAGCTTGATGCAGTATTTACAATGAAGAACCTACTCAAAAGAAAAATATCATGACACGATACCACATACTAAGCTTTATAACATAGCTCATTATGATATTTACAATGATCATCTTGCTGAGTTCCAACCCACATGACATCATAACACCATGATAACATAACCACATGATAGCATAGTAACATGACAACATAATCATAATGACATGACATCCATACTGCTTAGTGGAGCTTTATAATATAGCTCATGGCGGTATTTACATCCATAACATATGTACATTTAGTAATATCACTAAAATATATACCAAAAACATGTACCAAAACATATACCAAAACATCATATCAAAGCATATACCAAAAACCAAAACACGATATCAAAGCATATACCAAAACACCATATCAAAGCATATACCAAAAAACCATATCAAAGATGATTTGCCTCAACCAACAAACAAGCAAGGATACATAGCTCACATCTGATTCACCATCTCCCATGTAGCTTCATCGGGCCCAAAGTGCTTCCATTGCACTTTAACTTGATTTTTTTCTCAGTTCTGGAGCATGAGCACTTTTTACCGCAATATAAACTCAGGCTCTGCCTGTAATTCTCCATCTGGTTCCACCTGCAATACAAACCAATCAATCACATGATCAATATCCTTAACATACTTCTTAAGCAAAGATACATGGAAAAAATCATGGATTTTCATTGTCGGAGGCAGTACAAGTTGATAGGCTACTGGCCCAATCCTCTCAATGATATTGAAGGATCCAAAAAACTGTGGTGCCATCTTGGCATAATATCCAATCCGCAAGGAGATATTCATTGGTTTGATGCACAATTACACATGTTACCTGACCTGGAACTCCTTGAACAACCTATTCATATATGCATAACTCTTATGCCTATTGTATGCTACCTTTATATTCTTCTTGATCACCTGTACCTGTACCAACACCTTGTTGCAACCTGTGCACAATCTCCATGTACCTGACATCCTATTGACCTGCTTGCAAGACCCTATCCTGTAGATCCGTCACATAGTAGTTCTTCTCGTGCTCATTTAGTTTCCGGGAATCATAGCATACCACCTGTCCATCCTACATAAGGACTCCACTAATCCCTCTCTTGCAAGCATCTGTGCATACCAAAAACTCTGTTCGGATCTGCAATTTGTAGCATTGGTGCATGTGTCAACAACTGATTCATTTTCTTAAAGCTAGCTTCACACTCCTCTGTCCATTCAAACTTCTTACCTTTCCTTTTCAATGATGAGATAGGATAAGAAATCTACAAGAAGTTCTTGATGAACCTCTTGTAATAGTCTACTAGACACATGAAAGATCTCACCTCATTCACAATCTTAGGAGCTGCCCACTCCATGATGGCCCTTATCTTCTATGGATCTGTTGCAATTCTCTCCTTGGAAACAACATGTCCCAAGTAGTGTACAACTGATGCTCCCTCAACAGCCTCAACACTGCTATTAAATGCTCAGAATGATCTTCCTCATTTTAAGAATATACTAGTATATCATCAATGAACACAATAAAAAACTTATCCAAATATGGACGCAACACACTATTCATCAAACACAAAAATGTAGCTGGAGCATTAGTCAAGCCAAATGGAATAACAACGAACTCATAATGCCCATACTTGGTCCGGAACGAAGTCTTATAAATGTCCTCCTCTTTGATGCGTACCTGATGGTATCTAGATCTCAGTTCAATCTTCAAGAACGCTGCTTCTCCCTTCAGCTGATTGAAAAAGTCATCAATCATCGACAAAGGGTACCTGTTCTTGATAGTCACTTTGTTTAACTTCCTATAATCGATGCATAGTCTGAGAGTACCATATTTCTTCTTCACAAACAACACCGGTATGCCCCAAGGTGATACACTTGGCCTAATGCATCCCTTGTCCAACATTTCCTTCAACTGCAACTTTAACTCAGCTAAGTTAGGTGTGCTCATCTTGTAAGGTGATTTGATGCTGGTGCTATCGCTGGAACTAATGCAATAGAAAAGTATACCTCCCTGTGAGGTGGAAACTCTATAATGTCCTTAGGAAACATCCTGAAATTGCTGCAAAACTGTGTACCTGCTCAACACATTTGCATCATCAACCTCACCCTTATCACTAGAAATGTGCACTGCAAATAACATACAATTTTTCTTGCGGCTACGATTTTCTTGCATAGCTGTCACCATCCTAACTGATGTGGCTTTCTTCTTACCCCACAAGACTCTTGGTTCCCCATTGTCATCAACAAACTCAATACCTTTATCATAGCAGTCTACCTTGGTTCTATGAAGATACAACCAATCCATGCCCAAAAACATGTTGTATGATCCCAACAGTAATACATTTAGATGTGTTGTAGTAGACATACCATTCAAGTCAAATATGCAAGCTCTTACCCAATGATGAACTCGCTTCTTTGTACCTGTAGGCAACTACACTAACCAAGACTCTACATGCAATTCCTTACTCAAACCACACTTATCCACCAAGTCAGGACTAACATAGCAATAATTAAATCTAGGGTCAATCAAAATAGAAATAACTTGATCACAAAGCTTACTGTCCTTCTCAATGATAGATTCCTGTTGTTTTTCTTGTCTGTTGTCCACTTGCTGCATACATACGAGGAATAGTCTGGCCAACATCCCCAACAATTTGCACCTCCTGTGCATTGTATATCTTAGGCCTACCACCCTGATGTTGTGGACAATGTCTCCTGAGGTGTTCCTCACCACATGTCCAACACTTCAACCGACCAGTGCCCTCACATCTATGTTGTTGTTGTGACCTGTGTCCTTGTCTAGTTACATTAAAGTTCTTTTGAGGTGCCATATTTTTGTTCCCATCTGCATTATGAGGCCTTATTTTCTTATGATGCCATTTAAATCTACCTTTGTCTTTTCCCTTCCATCCTTGCTAAGATTCATTCTTACGTTTTGAATGTTCATAGAATTGCTTCAATCTCCCAATGATTTCTGCAAGTGGCCAAGACTCATCATACTCAATCTGATCTCTAAATTCTTATGGAAAACCATTGACAGATCTTTGAACTTTAGCCTTCTCATTAGTAAGATATGGTACATACCTCAATAGCTCCAAAAACTTGGTCGTGTACTCTTCATATTTCATTGATCCCATATTTAGCTCATAGAATTCTTTGGCCTCATTGTCGCAGTACCTCTCTGACAAGTACTTCTTCTTGACAATCCTCTTGAAATCCCGCTAACTCAAGTCATTTGTCCTGATGTCTTTGGCCCGCTTAACATCTTCCCACTAGATTTATGCTTTACCTTTCAAGTTGAAGATAGCTATTTTGGCCTTCATGTTCTTTGTGTATTCATGCAACTGAAAGAATTTGTTCATCCCAAGTATCCAAGCCTTTACATCTTCTGGCTTCTTCACATCTCCATTGTTGGTTGGTATGGGCCTAACCTAGGTTCAAAGGTGATTTAATAAAGCAAATCCTAGTACTATTGGCCCTTTCAGCGACAGTCCGTGGAGTGCGGACTGAGGTCTCACTCGAAGTAGTATGGGAGGGTGCTAGAACCAGGTTTCTGCACCTTGGGGATGTTTGATGAGCTTCTGGGGATCTGCGGTTTGACCCTGTGTGCACGTCGCTATGCACACTTGCTATCCCTTTGCAACTTGCGATGTTGCTTCTGCACAACCCTACTCGGGGTGTAACCTGTAATATCCAAGTCCCTTGCTATTTAATCTGTTATTACCTGGTTACTTAACTTGTTTATGTAAGACTAATGATTATTATAGCATATTCAACAATCATATCAGTGCATGTGATAAATAAAACTGTATAAATGTAAAGAAGGTAATGCTCAGTAGATACACAGAAATAGGAATCAACTTCTCTTTATTAATCTTCAATCCTGATTATAGACTCAACATCGCCCTGTGCACTCAATAGCAGGGCTCCACGCACTCAGCTGCATACTCTACTAGGCCTATGCACACTCAACTGCAGAGCCTCTTCCTACTACTATGACCCAATACACTTAGACTCCTACCCTAAGCTCAAACCATTCGTATTCTTTTCTCTTCTTTCTTCCCTCCCTTTACAACTTAGAGCCTCACTTTATTTATACAATCCCATGGTCCGCAGACCATGGGTAGGCCGACATGACTTTACATTACATTACATTACTTTATCGCTGACAGCCTTATGACTTAACCTATACTTCGCGCTCCGGGCCTGCAAATCGCGGAGTCATATAAAAACTTTGACTAAAACTTGGGCTTTGAGACCAAAAACATGCTGTGGGGGGATTCCATGCCCAACAGGCCCCCAACACAATCATCGTGACTCGTCTCGAGTCACTCTGCTGGTGCAGCGACCTTGGCGTGGAGCCCCTCCAACTGGTCTCAAACTACTTGGAGGTCCATGATGCACTGTTCTGCGGCTTGCTGGACCTGCTGCATGCGATCCTTCGATGCTTCTTTGTGAGGATCCGCTACCTGCCTTAGCGCATATGGTTCCTGCATCTGTGCGAGCTTGCCCTTAATGTCGGCCGTAATGATGAAGGCCTCATCAATCCAAGGCTAGATGTGTGTCTTGAGAAGTGCCTCTTTCTATCTGGCGGCATCCACTTGCTCTTCCAGTGCCCTTGCTTGTTGCATCTTTGCTAGTCGTTTGGTGAGGATGATAGTCCTCACAGTTCCCCTCACATTTTCATACTGTTCCTATAGTTCGCGTGCCTCTGTTTCCAGGCGCTGTATGTTGGGGTCTTCATGCCAGGATGTGAGGACGTTGAAAGCTTGGTCCAACATACCGGTACAGTCCTGCACTACCCATCCAATTTCTTCCAGTCCTGTTTGAATCATGTTGCTCTCTAACTTCCAAAGGAGTGGAAGGTTATGCCTTCATCCGTAGCTCAGCAATCTGGAGGTTTAGCTCCAGCTGCACTCTTGTTGTTTCCTCACGCATGTTGCGGACTCCACTTTCCAAACAGTGGATCCACATCTCTGTTGGTAGGTCTATGGCGATGGACAACTCTGGGACTTACCAACATGCTTCATCCACTATCTTCACAATCCGCTGGTTCTGTGAAGCCAGTTTGTCCCGCTGCAGGCTAAGTTGTTCGATGTTGATCTTCTTCTCACTCATCACCTGAATCGCGTGGCCTTCCTTGGTGCGAAGCTCTGTTGTTATGCCATCCTTCAGCTGGTACAGTGTGTCTCATGGAAGGGCAGCCAAATTTAGGCCAAGTCCCTTGATCCTACCCACCGTGGCTCTGTCATCCTCTTTCTTTACTATTAGTGCTCCTTCTGGTAGCACTACAGTATTGGCCATCTTTGCACGTAGCAGCTGCTCTGCTGCTGATGTACCTTACTACGCTGTAGGAATGTACCTACTACGCTGTAGGTGGCTACAGTTCCTTCCTATGGGGGCCGCACTTGTAGTTCCTGCAATTGCGCCCTTAGGGCCCCCAACACAATCTGCTACTCCGACATGGCTTCTTGGAACACTTCCTTGGTGACCTCGCGAACCGTGTCATCGATGTCGTATAGATAGTCTTCTGTTAGTGTTATCAATTCGATGGCCAATTTGGATGCCTTAAACTTTCTTCGTGGACCCGATCTCTCCGTGTTGCGCATCATTTTTAGTTGGGTGGACGTTGTGCCTAGGTTCGCTCCTTCTACTCTATCCTTTGCTCCCTGTCTTGTAGACAAGTTTTGGCCCTCCTCATCCTGCGTTGTGGTGGCCCCTGTTGCCTGCACTACTGCTGCTTCTGCGCCAGCCTTTGCTTGCACTACTGTTGCTTCTGTGGTGGCCTTTGCCTACTCTGCAGCTGCCCTTGCTGCCTCGTGGATATCCCTTACCTCCATGATCGCTTGTTCATTGCGCCTTTGCTGGGCCAACTTCGTGACACATAACTTGGTTGCATCCTTCTACTTCTGTGTTGGTGTTTTATCCATCTCTTCCAGATCCAGGGCGTGCCACTCAGGGGGCCATGATTCTAGCACTGAAAGGATCGCATCATCGATAGTGATGAAGGGTAGCTTGGTCCATTGTTGCGCCAGGTCCCTACATGCCTTGATGTACACATTATGCATGTTCACCTTGAAGTCTGCAAATATCTGCAGATTGTTGTACACTGTGGGGGACAGGCGCGACTGTTTATTGATCCACACCTGGATGCTTGCCTCCATAAGCACCCAGAAGATCTTGGTCTTGCGCATCCGCTTGGTGTCTTTGGTGGCCCAAAGCGACGTGTACTTTGCGGCTTTTGGTAAGTCCTGTTCAATATTAGGGAACTGACTGTGTAAAATAGATAAGAGAAGCCACGCGTAGTGGAAGGTCTTGGCATGCTCCTGGGCTTCCTTGCAGTTAGTCAGGAACTCCTCACAAAGGAACTCGACCCAGTTGAATTGGACCCCCTCCATGCATTATTCTGCCAACACAACTACCGGTGCTGGTACCTCATCTCCGCAGCATTTTCTCATTACCTTCCTAGCTAGGAGCTGGGTGGATACGCACACCCCTTTATCCTTAATGCCGCTGATTACATAACCCCTCTTTTTCTTCTCCAGTTTGTATTTTTTCTTCATGGCATCTGCGAGCGCCAAATCTCTACTTTTGCCTGCTATTGTTGTGGGGTCCTTTCCCTTATAGGGGAGCCAGGAAATGCTATGGACGAGATCCATCGTGATGGGAATAGGCTCTTCCAGCCATAAGTACCCATCATGCACCAGGAAAAGCAGTTGCATGATGACAAAAATAGTGATAGGTGCGTGGTGAAATTGTGGAATCCACAACAGATGGAGTAATCCTGCCTTCTCCACACCGCGCAACCATTTCCATGCCTCTAGTGTTGTGACTGACCCCTCCGTACTTTGCTTCGTGAGGCTCTCCATCTCCAAGTGTGGGAACTTCTCCCTGTCCGCGAAGACCCAATCCTCAAACTTCATTGTGGGTACGCGGCCCAGGTGCGAGCCCTCAAACACAATTCCATCGGGGAGGAGCAGGGTCTGGAGTGTGCTTTTAGTGGCATCCAAGTCCTTGGGTATCTTGGCTTTCCCCTTTCGTGAAGGAACATACTCGAGTAATTTCACTACAAAACACACTGGTTGGATGTCTTCTTCCATGTCTTATGTTTCCTCTATCTCATCGACGAGAGCCTGTAGGTCCTCCTCGTCATCATCTGTCTCAATGGTGATAGCCTTGCCCTTTTCTTCCATTGAAAGTTTATTGAACTGCAGATTCCTTGGGGACATGCGAACTAGTCCCACCACCTGCTTATCTTTCTTGCGCCTCGACGTTCGAGGCAATTTCGAGATTCCCAACGCGACCCTAGTGTCTTCGAGAACATCATGCACCGTGGGGTGTCGGTGGTTCCTTCTACAGAGCCCAAACCTCTCCCAGTAGTTGTCATCTTGCTTGAGCTATCTGTGGTTGTTTGTGAACTTCGAGGCTCAAATATTGCTTAGAACTCAACACTCTATTCTCTAATGAACTGCTCAAATTACAAATTAACAAGTGTTTCCTTGTGGTTAGTTCTTAGAGTTTTATAGCGCCTTTTGAATTCAAATCCGACGTTCCCCCCAATTCTGGGCCATCAATGCTTTCTTAGCAGTAGATTGCCCCAAATATAACCCTTACTTCATGTCTTAAATGCCCGCCGCCTTCTCCCTGTTGCCTTAAATTGGACATCTCGTCATGAATAGTGACACCAATGGTTACTTCCCAGCCTACTCATGCGGCAGCGCAGCCCCTCGTGTGGGGGCATGAACCTTGTGTCCTGTTGATTCTATGTGCACCTCCCTCATTGCGCAGCCCCCAAATAGACTCTTTTAGAGTCCCGCGCTCTCTTTCAACTGTCTGGAGCACTGAGACTGTGCTCCCTATGGCTAGTCAGGTCATCGCACCACCTGTGCGAGACTTCAACTCACCTTCCAGCATAGTCCACGGAAGCTCCTCAATCGTCCATGCGACCATCGGCGTCGCACGTTCTACTGTATGCAGTGCACTTCCCTGGTTACTGTGTTTGGTGAGGTGCGGTCGTAGCCATGACAGAAGAGTCATAAACTCTCGACGAAAATTTTCTAATGCAGTGGTATGGTCATCCGTATCTCGCTTTGTCATCCTTGGTTTATCGACAAGACATGCTTGCGTGATCTCGTTTTCTAGCCTTTTGATTTCAGCATCCATCCAAATGATTTTCTTCCTCAATCGTACCCAGTCCTGTTCGAGTTCATGAAGTCTAAGGTTCCCTCGCCGGATGGCTTCCTGAATCCTTAGATGTTTGTCCTCACTTAGATGTGTGATTTCTTGCTCCTGGCCATCGTGCACCGTCACAATTGCGGGAGCCATTACGTGCGGACTCCCTTTTGTATTCTCTTTAGAAATTACAGTTTTTACTTTATTCCACATCTTTGGAATTGTCTCCACATTTAGGGTTTTGCACATGGTCCTATAGGCCCATAAAACCATAGGTATGCGCAGGTCTCAATTTGTTGATCTCACTTGGTGAACCTTGTTTAGTACTCCGCACACCCTATCGAGTGCCTCGTCGTGGAGAATTTGTAGCATGCATCGCCTTTCCTGCTGCTGTGGTTTGTTCTAATTTTCTAGTCTGGGGGTGGTGTGCACTTGTGCGGACTATACAACATATGCTTGTACCCATCGGGAAAGGTGGGCGCGCAAGTTGTTCCGCCCCGTCGTGGAGAATTGGTAGCATGCATCACATTTCTTGCTGTTGTGGTTTCTTCCAATTCTATAGTCTGGGGGTGGTGTGCGCTTGTGCGGACTATACAACATATGCTTGTACCCATCGGGAAAGGTGGGCGCGTAAGTTGTTCCGCCCCTATTGATTGGCTTTCGTTCAGAGTTGAGGTTTTCCAAAACATAGGCGCATCATCCTTCGGCATCCGTGCCAGTCCTCAAAATTCCCTTGATGTGTATCCCACCATCATGCAGGTGTTGCGTGCAGTGCCCACTTCAGCATATCGAACCGCTGTTGTTTTGGTACTGTGCCTTCAAATTTTCTTAGAAATTCATCCATCGCTGTTAATCCATAATATGTCAATAGCTCCCTTGCCTCTATTGTCACACAATGTAATGATCTAATCATCATGTTGCAATTAAGTGTTGTTACTTCGTGTAGCCAATTCTACCATCGCTCTATCTCTTCATCTGAATCTGAAGTGTAGGAGCTTTCGCGCTCCCATGAAATCCTTCCATCTGTAGTCAAATTCACCCAATCATCTTCTCATGCAGTTATCTTGTAAATACAATTGAGATCGTTATCACTATTGTTGCCGCGCACCGGTTTAGTGTATCGTGTTCCTTTGGCTGGATCTAGTGGTACTACCACGCGTAGTGACTTTTTCTCAAAGATCATTTTGCGCTTCTTCAGATTTATGACTCTGTTCATATCGGTGGCCCAATCTATTCCTAGTAGCGTGAGATAGGGATTTTTGTCATTGACAATCTCTATTACTTCAAAATCCCCCTTTCACGCTCACACCTTCAATGTCGACTTTTACCCCTTGCAATCTTCCCATGGGCGAAATATTCTGTTGGTTTGCCATTCGTAACTGAATAGGGAACCATTGTAACTCAGGTTTGCCATGTGTTCCCATGTTTTCTTTGGTAGTACATTTGCGTCTGAACCCAGATCCAAGATTACTTGACCCATTTCGTACTCACCTATTTGCGCAGTCAACCTCATTTTCCTTCCTGTGCACAATGCATGCTTTCCAAGTTTTCGGACCATGCACGGTTCTCTTAACCTCGTGCACCTAGTGATAAGTTCCTGTAGCCCTTTGATTGCCTTGTTTTTGCACAGAAGTTTCATGCATGTCTCCAGAAAGGTAGTGATCATTAAAGGATCCATCCCTGGTTCTAGTTGATCCTTACTACCTGAAGTGGAGGCCTCCGTGAAGCTCTTCTTAGCTTCCACGAATGTCTCCTTCGCATGCTCTAAATCAAATTCGGGTTCCTTTGTGGGATCCTTGCGAACCCATGCACTTTCTTCTGCCTGCTTCCCTTTATCATCTCCCATGGTCATACTGTTATTGAGCATCATGTTTACATTTGGGTCTTCTTCGCGCGGCTCAAAACTCATCATTTTTAAATTCTGGGTCGAAGGGGGTTGGAGTACCCCCTTTTCGCACATCCCAACTATCAACGAAGGGTAGTCTTCTACCTCATGATCAAACTGAGTACAATACCAACATGATATTCTTGTCGATTTTGTACAGTCGTGGGCATAGTGCGTTGGCCCTCTGCAATTGTAGCAAATTAGTTGTCCACAACCCCTTTCTGGTCCCATTCTGCCTCGACCTCGCCTGTGCCCCTGAAATCCAGTGCACGCCATCCCTGCATTTGGGTCGAGGGCTCGCTTCTCGGTCTGCACCCTATAAGCAGGAGTCTGATCCATCATTAGTTTGTAGATTCGGTAGGGGCGTTATTCATGGCCTACCAACCTGCAGAAATTACAAAACAATTGTTTGAATGTCTGTGTATACTTCTGCAATAGATGACAATTGTCTGTAATGTGTTTTCCTCTTATCTAGAAGATCGCGCACCATAGGGTAGATGCCGTACTTGGCACTGCGTGTGCTTCTGGCCTTAATGACATTGACCCTCCTCCTGCTAAGTAGTTCGCGAGCACTGGACAGTGGTCCTTGTCGTGCCCTTGGCCTTTGCATTTTATGCACCATACTTCCTCGCGCACCTCTGGCCGAGGTGTCCTGTCTTATTTCAAACTTTACATTTCTAGACAGATTCTGCAGTTGCACGTGGATTTGTTGGAATCCCAACCCAGGGTCTTGTATAGGGGTCTCATGTAATCTCATTGTTATTTCTAGCGCTTCGGCTTAGGCAGAAAGTTTTTTCTATGACAACGTCGTCCTTAAGTGTGGTGTAAGTGAGGCCACAAACCATGTGCGATGTTGTGCATCTATTAATGTCATATTGGCTTCATGGATTGTACTCTTCAGCCTTTGGTCCAAATCCCAAGGGGTCTTGCCTAGGAGCATCATGATCTCCTTAAACCTGATGATTGATTGTGTTTCTGATTTTGGCCTGCTAAATTCTTTGTTCAGTGTAGCCTGAGTTCAGGTGGTCATTAGAATGCTTGATATACCACATTAGTGTGTGATCCTACAACGTGCTCACCAGTGTAGCATTTTTAATATTATCATCCACGACGCCCTATACTTCCCATACTGCTCTTACCACGAACCAGAATTGGTTCGGATCTTCATTTCCCACTCCTTTGAATATCGATAGTTTGATCGCACTCGCCATACTGAACTGTGGTGGTGGCAGAGGTGGGATGGGTGGAGATGGAGGTGAGGAGTGTGAGACGGGTGGTGGTGTGGGTGGAGGTGGTAAACGTGAATATGCTTCCTTATCAGATCAACTGTGCTTCTCGGAGAAACTTTCGCGAGCTCTTCCTCGCTTTCTCGCAAGGGTGAAATTAAGGGACTTTTTTCCAACTCTTCAATACTTCCACTTCTATAGATCTTCCCGCTTCGCGTAGTTCCAAACATTAATTTATTGGCATAACCCGCTTTTCACATAATAGAATCTTAATCCAAGTGTTCAAAGATTTAATATACTTACCTCACGGTCCCTTTAGAAAACGTCATTCCGCCTCACTGTAGCTGACGGTTGTGTTGACCGCGAACTCATTGATAAACCCTCCTATTATTCTGTCGAGCCAATGTTCCATAGCTTGCGCTATCTTATCTCCTGATGCTTCTAGTCTGCACACTAATTCCAGAGTCCACACTATTGGTTTGTCGAGCCTACACCTTCCTTGGCTGTCTGCTAACTTCGCGATCCACTCATACAACTTAGAAGGAAAGGATGCAAAGAAAATTTCGTGGATTTCTATATACAAGTAGAACTCCAACCACTGTTCCTTAGATACTCATGGATTTCTGTTTTCCTGTGCCATGAACTCGTGAATCTTCTTGCCCAACCACTCTTCAATTTCTTTCTTCGTTGGATTCCAATGGCATGACATCAGACATCCTTTATGCAGATCTCGGTCCTGGAAATGGAACCATTTGTTGGCTAGTATGGGCCTGACCCAGGTTCAGAGGTGATTTATCCAAGCAAATCCCGGTACTTCTGGCCCTTTCGGCAATAGTCCACGGAGCACAGACTGAGTTCTCACTTGAAGTAGTATGGGAGGGTGCTAGAACCAAGTTTTTGCACCTTGGGGATGTCTGATGAGCTTCTTGAGGTCCACGGTTTGACCTTGCATGCAAGTCGCTATGCTCACTTGCTATCCCTTCGCAACCTGCGATGATGCTTCCGCACAACTCTAATCAGGGCACAACCTGTAATATACAAGTCCCTTTCTATTTAATCTATTATTATCTGGTTACTTAACTTGTTTATGTAAGATTAATGATTATTACAACATATTCAACAATCATATCAGTGCGTGCGATAAATAAAATAGTATAAATGTAAAGAAGGTAATGCACAGTAGATACAAAATAATAGGAATCAACTTCTCTTTATTAATCTTCAATCCTGATTACAGACTCAACACCGCCTTGCGCACTCAGCTGCAGGGGTCCACTCACTCAGCTATAGACTCTACTAGGCCTCTGCGCACTCAGCCGCAGAGCCTCTTTCTACTACTATGACCCAATACACTTAGACTCCTACCCTAATCTTGGACCATTCATATTCTTTTCTCTTCTTTCTTCACTCCCTTTACAACTTAGAGCCTCGCTCTATTTATATAATCCGGCTAACATGACTTTACATTACATTACATTACTTTAGGGCAGACAACCCTATGACTTAACCTATACTTCACGCTCCGCGCTCGCAAATCGCAGAGTCTTACAAAACCTTTGACTAAAACTTGGGCTTTGAGCCCCAAAACATGTTGTGGGGGGATTCCATGCCCAACATCCATAAAAAGTAGGTGGTTTTTCTTTCTTGAATTCATCCAACAAGTATCCCATATCACTCCTCTTGTACGGATGATAATAATGATGATCATGATGTCTATCAAAACCAGAACTAGAATAATACCTTTACTCATCGCCCCTCCTATCCGGAGTGTCCAAAAACTTGCCATCTCTCACTCTATCAGATCTATCTGACCCGTGTCTACCAAGAGACCTACTACCATATGCCCCATTAGTTCTATCATCTTTTCCATGGCTGATACAAAGCAGCCCTTGTCGCTGCAAGTTTGACAAACTCTGAAGAAGTATTGCATTAACCTCTTCTTTCTTTTCTTGTGCCTGTATGATTTGGTCCTTATCTGCCTTGCAATTCCTTATCTCTTCCTTCAAGCTCCTCAATGTATCTAACATTTTAGAAGTTTGCACCACACCACGCTTCTCATATGATGCATAGGGAGATTTTATGTAGTCTACCACCTTACTAGCCATTTGATATTTTACATGCAATGCATAATATGTCAGATAAACCAAATCACAATAAATCAACGTACCTTAGCAAAATTCGGGGAGGATACCTCATCTAGATCAAAAAATTAGTGTGATGCATGTATAACATAAACATAAAAACACATGGACATAGGCAAATAAATGTATCAACACATAAACATCATTCTAGTTAGGGTCCGGTCATCAATGCAAGGCCATATCAAAAATTCATGTTATGGCCTCATGCATGACAACAACCATTACTCCATTCTACACATTGCCACATGCAACCAACAACATGCATAAGAAATGCCTAATCAACTACACTTACACATAAACATATGTAGTCAAACATAAGTGATCAATTCTTGTAATCAACCTACAACACTGATACATGTAATCAGATCTATAAAAACGTAGCCTAATATACAAGGATGTAAGTAGGCGGCATAAAATCAACATGTAAGTGACATATAACAATATGTAACTAGTCATATACTCATGACAAATGCATTCCACAAAATTAACATCAAATTCAACATGGAAACCTTACTACAACCATAATCAATCATCCAACAATTGCAACAAGCAATCAAATGCAAGTGTAAAAGACACAAATGCAGCTGACATGCATGCATGACCAACACACACCACCCATCCAGTATGAGGGGTAAACCATGCTCAGGTACCACTCTGTAACACCCTCCTCCCACATCTACCCAAGTAACTAGCCAAGTGGCGTAAACATGCGACGATAGACTATTATGATTGGATTCGACCTCCTATGCGACCTTAAGGAAGTGGAATCGACAGAAACATCACATGCAGTCATCAAACATCAACTCCAAGACCCACAGAAACAAATCCAACAATCCAGACAACTTGTCCTTGGGTCCTACTGAAGTTTTGACCATCTTAGGCCTCGGTCGCTCTCATGTTATAGGCATGACAACATCCAGATACCCAAAATCGCTCTCACATGCTTATGTGCGAGCATCCAGGGACCCAATTTGCCAGTTTTGTGCCAGTGATCCTAGGATTTAAGCCACTTTTTCAAGCCTAGATCCCAGGTCACTGATCTAGGTGGATATCGGTGGCCACCAGCCAAGTCCACTTAGACCCCCACCATTGTTTCTTTCAACTTTTTAGTTTCCTTAATTGTAGCATACTTTACTATTTTTAGCAGTTTTTCGGGTCCTAAACTTCCAGAGCCATTTTGAGGCCCTAAATGACGTTTTTTGGGAAAATGGGAGCAACATGGGTTTGTGAACCGATGTTTCTCTTCCCAGAGTTGTAGTTCTCAGATAGATATTTCTAATGAGATATTCTGCACGTCAAACAGAGATTGTATGCCAAAGTTACAACCTCGGGAAGTTAATGTACCAATTTACCCAAATGGGGCCCACAGTTTGGCGTTTCATCTTCTAGGGTTAGGCTTTTGGATGTTTAGGGTTTTCCATTATTTCTCAACAATACCTTCGAGCCTCATTGTAACACAACTCAGAGGCATGTAGCCGCCACATCTCTTCTCAGAGATAAGCTACCATCACCCTAGCTGGTTTATTTCCATTTCTATTTGTAAGCATATTTCAGTATTTTATAGTAATGAAATGAAGTATTATTTCCACTGCATCTCTATATTTATGGTTATCTCTATAATTTGTTGTGTTCCTGTTTAAATTAGGATCAGTGGTATCAAAGGTGGTTTGCTTTTTCTTTGTTTTTCTTTGCATGTCCCCAACGAGGTCGGGATATAAGGAGTTAGGGCTTGAACTGGTCAAACCTTTGCAAGACCAGCCTTGCAAATCCCGACGGCCTCCCATGGCAGATGAAAAGAAAGACGAGGGGGCAGGAGATCCTATCAAAATCTTGCTTGAAGAAGCCCTCGAGCGGCAAAGGAACGCAATGATGGACAACTTTTCCTAGATCCTTCAGTGACTACCCAAAGGCGACGCATCGACTTCCAATAGCTACTTTGGAAGTGCCACACCCTTTAAGGTACAAGTTAATTTTGAAATCCCCATCTTCGAGGGTCAAATAGACGCAGATGCCGTAGACAAATGGTTAAATATGCTAGAGGGTATTTTTCTGTTCATGATTTTTTGAGTCGGGAAAATATTATTTTCGCTCTTCTCAAAGCAGCCCCCCACGTCAAGGACTAGTGGGAAATCTACTGCGTGCAGAAGGATGAAAGTACGGGCTAACTATTTTTAGCTGCACCAACTTGGAATTCATTCGGGACTGCCATCAAGGAGCAGTACTACCCTGTCGGAAGCTATGAGGATCAATACATAAAGTGGACCACACTGCAACAGGGAAGGGACCAAGACATGTCAGAGTTTACCAATATTTTCCATACCCTTCGCACAAAGTTAGGTATCAAGGATTCAAAGAAGAATTTGGTACTCAAATACTACAAATGCCTGCACAAGTACATCCAAGAAGAAATAGAATTCCTGAACATTTGCACGCTCGGCATGGCATACCGATATGCCATCAAGGTCGAGCAAAAGTTTAAACGGAAGAAGCGAGACTTTGGATTTGCAAATATGAAGCAAGGGAAAGGTGCCCCCAAACTGCAAAACAAAGGACAAAGCCAAGGCAGGGCTGCCCAAGACAACCCACCAAATTTGCAAGCAAAGAACAGTGCCACGAACCCGAAAAAGAACACGGAAAGTGGTGTGAGTTCCGTAAGAGCTCCACTCATAACACAAGTGAGTATCGAGCCAAGTAGTCACTAGTTGTTGAGCTAAGGGTTTTAGAATCAGATGCATGTTCCAACTCTAAGTCAAAATTCAACAAGGGGAATGACAAAGGGAAGCAGATTATCAATGCGGAGCCCAACGCCACCGTTGCCACCACGAAGATCAAGAAGGAGGTGTTGGCACTATGACACAGGTTTGGCTCTATGGCATAGGTGTTTTCCTTGATGGAAACTCACTCAGATGACAGATCACAATTCAGGCTCACAGAATGAATGAAAAAGAGATATACGCAGGTTCCCTTTGACCAAGCCGCGTATACACGCGGATTCGACGACCAAAAGGCGCATATGCATATACATGCACGTTCATGCAAGGAAAGGCATGTACATTTGGTTTGGTTCATGGTATTTGGACCATGGTATTGGTCCAAGGTATCTTGTTCGGCGTTTTGACGCTAGGTATTTGGTCCAAGGTATTGGTTCTAAGTGGTTTTGGACCATGGTGTTGAGTAAGGCGTAAGACTATAAAAGGAGGAGAAGATCATTAGGCAAAGGCACTCAAGCATTGAATATCTAATGAAGAGCAAGATCTAGAATACTGGTCATTGGGTAATGGTGCATAGCTCGATCTAAATCAAGGAGGAACCTGAGTGCTTGAAGAAGGATAAGTTCTATTTATGGGTCAAGATCTTAAGGCTTGAAGAGAAGTATCTTTGTGTGGTTTTTGATCTTTTATTGGTGCATGTCGTAATCTATAAATCTGATGATCTGGGTATAACTGACATCTGAATATTTGTAAAGGTTAAATCATTATTTACAGATCTATACGCAGGTTCAGTATAGCAAAGGCCCGTAGGCACGTTGGTTTAGAATTTCAAAACAACGTATACGCATGTTTTCCTTCATGTAACAACATATGAACACAGGTTCGACACAGTGAAGTAGTGTACGTCTCATAAATATGTTTTAGCTACTTTTTTTTTGTTGTTGCAGTGTTCTGGGTTTTGGATTCAGTTTTGGTCACTGTTACTATATTCTGGTTACAACATTCAGAAAAGAGATTGTTTGATTCAGTTTTGATTGGTACAAAGGAGATTGGTTGATGCAGATTAATTGATGGATCCAGTTTGAAAATTTGTGAAACGTGGTCCCTGGAAGAAAAGAGAAGGTTGTAGCCTTCTGTAGGTCAGCACCTATGTATTAGTAAACACATCAGCTAGTACAAGAGCTAAGGGGGTTGTAGCTCCCTTCCAGGAAAAGCTGGAGAACGAGAGAAGGTTATAGCTTTATGTAGGTAGAAGCCTGCGTACTGGTATAAGGCTGCACTATTACAAAACTGTCAAAATAATTTTCTTATTTAAGAAAGATAGAGACAATTGCAGCAGGTGGTTTTCACCCACATTGGGTTTCCACCTTATATATTGTGTTCATGTGTGTGATTTCCTGTTCTGTTTACTACCTCTGATTACTGGTTATATGGTTCTGATACACAGATTAAAGATCAACTAACTAAATTATACGTTTGCAAGGTATACGCTAGTTTCTCTAAACACAGTAGCGTATACACTCAGGTTTCATTAACAGAAGTAGTGTATATCTATTTATCGAATGAAATATTGTTAATACTAATTCACCCCCCCCCATCTCAGTATTATTTCCAACAATTGGTATCAAAGCAAGTTCTTCGGAAGAAGCTTGATCGCTTGAAGAAAGATCCATCATCATGAGTCACTACGAAAGAGAGGGATCCACTAGACCACCGATCATTGATGGGAGCAACTTTGTCTATTGGAAGGTAAGAACCAAAACCTATCTTCAATATCTTGGAATAGATGTTTGGGAAATCGTGGAAGGAGGATACACATTTCCATCAGCAATTCCTACAGATACGACAGGTAAAAAGTAGTATGAAACAAATGCCAAGGTTGTCAATACATTATTAGGGAGTTTGTCACAATCAAAATTTGTCAAGGTTATGCAGCTCAAAGCTGCCAAATAAATATGGGTCAAGATCATTCTAAGCTATGAAGGAGACGACCAGGTAAAATGTGCAAAGCTATAATCTCTCAAAATTCAATATGAAACTCTCAAAATGCACAATGATGAAAGTATAGCTAATTACTTCTTAGGTATAGATGAGATTGTTAATCGCATGAAAAAATTGGGTGAAGAGATAAAATAAGTTACTGTAGTTGAAAAGGTTTTAAGATCCTTGTCTTCTAAGTTTGAATCAAAAGTTTTTGCCATAGAGGAAAAGCAGAATCTTCAGAGTATTACTATGACACAGTTGCACGGAATCCTAACTGCTTTCGAAATGAGAAAAGGGGGTCCATCAGATATGAGAGAATCCACATTCAAAGCTTCAGGAAAAGAAGAACTCAATGAATCAGGTCATAATTTAGAAGGAGAGGAAGAAGCAAACTTTGTCAAGAACCTTCAACGGGGTACTGGAAGATTCAGAGGTAAGCTACCTTTCAAATTATTTGCTTGTGGAAGAGTCGGTCATTATGTGGCCAAATGTCCTCATAAATATAATCTTGATAAAGGTAAGGAACCAACAAAATGGAATAGAAAACATAATGTAAGTAAGAAGAGCTATTATACGCATGAAGATAGTGATGGTTTATCAAATAGTGATGAAGATGAACATGGTAATGACTATATACTTCTGATGGCTTTTGAAGACGATAATTTCTTGGATGCTTTAGATGAAGATGGTCTCTATGAAGAAACTTCTAAACTTAAAATCTGTTTAGAAGAAAAGAGTATGATTATAGATACTCTGACATTCCAACTCGCTGAAAGGGAAAAACAAAATGAAAAGTTAGGATGTGAAATTGTGGGTCTAAGAAAAGATATTGAGAAAACAAAAGAACTTAATCTTAGATTTGTGAAAGGATGAGAAACTTTAGATGAAATTATCATAGTGCATCATTCTCTTCTGATAAAGGCAGGTCTTGGATATACTGAAGAATCATCTCAAGCACATAAGCAATCAACCTCCAAAAGCTATCTTGATGCAGTAAGGAGAAGTGAACAGGTTGAAAACCTCCAGCAAAGCCATAAAGAAGATCATCAGGTAAATCAGGTTCAATATACTTCAAGGATGAACAGAAGCTATAACCAACCACAGGTAAATCAGTCTCAGTTTGCTTCAAGAATGAATGTCAATGGAAACTACAATCATCAAGTCAGTAGATTTGATAATCGCGGGAATTTATTTAATGGCCAATGTTTTTCATGTCATAAATTTGGACACAAAGTTGCTCAATGTGTTGCTTACAAGACCATCATGACTAGAGAAGCACAAAATCAAAGGAATGTGACTGGGATCATGAAAAGGACCTACAATAACTTTTCTGCTCTTGAAAATGAAATAGAATGCTCTATCTGTAACAACTTCGGACATGAATATTTTGAATGCAGGAGTAAATTTTGGCAAACATCTCAGAAGGAGCAAACTTCGTTGGGTCCCAGAACATGGAGAAAGAGAGAACTGCAAACAGAAAGATGTGGAATAGCCTTGTATGCAGAAGGACAAGAAAATCAGTGGTATATTGACAGTGGATGCTCAAAACACATGACAGGTGATAAAGAAAAACTTCAGTCATATAATGCCTTAGAAAAAGAAAAGAAGGTCTCATTTGGTAATGACACTCCTGCAGGCATAGAAGGTAAAGACTCTGTTCTCTTAAAAGAAAAGTTTAAAGCTGGGAATGTTATGTATGTTGATGGTCTAAAGCATAACCTATTGAGTGTCAGTCAAATGTGTGATCAAGGAAATGAAGTAGTATTTCGATCAAATGGTTGTGTTGTTCGTGACCTTGATATAGGAGAAATAATGATCAAAGGTGTAAGAACTCCAAACAACTTGTACATACTCAAGGGAGGACAACAACGATGCTATCTAAGTAAAAATGATGAACACTGGCTATGGTACAGAAGACTAGGGCATCTAAGCTTCCCTAAAATAAGAAAAGCATGCAGATACCAGGCAGTTTGTGATCTTTCGGATATCCACATTCTAGAAAATATAATATGTAAATCATGTCAATTTGGTAAGCAAACCAGAACTCATTTTCCTGAAAAGGAAGGATCAGCTAGTAAGCCTCTTGAACTTGTTCATACTGACTTATGTGGACCATCAAGGAAAAAGTCACCTCATGGAGAAGAATAGTTTATATTATTCATTGACTATTTTTCAAGAATGTGTTGGATAGGACTCCTAAAGCACAAAGACGAAGCTTTCGAAAAGTTCAAAGCCTTCAAAGCCTTGGTTGAAAATGAATCAGATCACAAAACCAAATGTCTCAGATCCGATCGATGAGGGGAATTTACCTCGGATGAATTCTTCGACTTTTGTGAAGAACATGGAATAAAACGAGAATTCTCCACCGCAAGAACACCTCAGCAAAATGGAGTAGTAGAAAGGATGAACAGAACTGTTGAACAAATGGCTCGTGCTATGCTAGATGAGTCTGGAACTCCTGCAACCTTCTGGGGTGAAGTTGAATTCGTTGCTGTCACTATTCTCAACAAAACAAACGTTTGGGTAAATAGCACTCAAAATCCTCATGAACTTTGGTATGGTAAGACTCCTACTGTAAAATAATTCAAAGTTTTTGGAAGCACATGTTACATCAAAATGACTGATGAAAACCTTGGCAAGTTTGAACCTAGAGCAGATGAAGGCATTCTCCTTGGTTACTCTTCCCAAAGTAAAGGATATAAATGTTATAATAAAAGACTTGGGAAAATTGTTGAAAGTATTGATGTTGTGATTGATGAAGCAGGCAAAAATCCAAAGCAGGTAAAAACCGAAGATTGTGAAGAAGATTATCCTTCCACATCAAATCACACTAATTCTGAAGAAGAAGAAACTAATGAAGGACCAGAAGAATAGATAATGTTAGAAGAAAAGGCTCCATCCAGGTATGTCCAGAAAAATCATCCAGATACTCAAATTTTGGCACAGAAAGAGACAGATGTGCAGACAAGAAGAACTATTACAGAATCCTCAAGCTATCTTGCATTGCTTTCCTCCATCGAACCACAAAATGTAAATGAAGCATGCAAAGATGAATGTTGGGTCAAGGCCATGAATGAAGAGCTTGAGCAGATTGAAAGGAATAATACTTGGGAATTGGTTCCTAGACCTAATGATAAGAATGTCCTAGGAACCAAATGGATATTCAAAAACAAGCTGAATGAAAATGGAGAAGTTATTAGAAACAAGGCCAGACTTGTTTGTAAAGGGTATGCTCAACAAGAAGGTATAGACTTTGAAGAAACTTTTGCACCTGTTGCTCAACTTGAAGCCATAAGAATGTTTCTTGCTCTTTCTAGTTTTCAGAATTTCAAAGTATACCAAATGGATGTAAAATATGCTTTTCTTAATGGGGATTTGGAAGAAGAAGTATATATCAAGCAACCAGACAGATTCATCCTTGGAAATGACCCAAAACTTGTATGCAAACTCAAAAAGGCTCTCTATGGTCTAAAACAAGCTCCAAGGGCATCGTATAATCATCTTGACAAATATCTCCATCAACAAGGGTTCTCAAAAGGATCAACTGATAGTAATCTATATATAAATATTGATAATGATAAATTGCTAATACTTGTTTTGTATGTTGATGATATCATTTTTGGTAGCAATGAAGAAGCCATGAGTCAAAACTTTGCCTTGGTAATGCAGAAAGAATTTGAAATGTCCCTGCTGGGTGAGCTCACATATTTTCTTGGTCTACAAGTTCAGCAAAAGAAATATGGCATCTTTTTGTCACAAACCAAGTATCTCAAGCAGATCTTGAAAAAATACAGCATGGAAGACTCTAAACCTATATGTACCCCCATGGTAACTGGATGCAGTCTCAGCTCAAATGATGAATCAACAGTAGCACTTCAACCAACCTATAGATCCATGATTGACAGTTTGCTTTATCTAATAGGTACCTGACCAGATACCATGCATGCAGTGGGAATAGTTGGAAGATTCCAAGCAAATCCAAAGGAATCGCACCTTCAGGCAGTCAAAAGGATCTTCAAATATCTTCAAGGAACTCAGAATTTTGGTTTATGGTATACTAGGGATACAGATCTTACACTTCATGCATATACAGATGCAGATTGGGTAGGAAGCATGGATGACAGAAAAAGCACTAGTGGTGGTGCATTCTATATGGGTTCTAGATTAGTGTCTTAGTTCAACAAGAAACAAAGTTCCATTGCAATTTCTACAGCTTAAGTAAAATATGTGGTTGCTGCATCTTGCTGCACTCAACTCCTTTGGATGATGCAAACATTACAATACATTTAGATCACATGTACTCCACCCGTCTCCATTATATGTGATAATACAAGTGCAATCAGTAGTTCAAAGAATCCATTCATGCATTCCAAAACCAAGCACATACCCAACAAATATCATTTTCTACATGAACAAGTGCCTGAAAAAAAGGTCAAATTGGAGTATGTTCCCTCCAAAGAACAAGTTGCTGATATATTCACCAAACCATTACCCAGAGAAAGATGTGAATACCTCAAACAGAAGCTGGGAGTACTTGATGCATCATCTTGTTGTTGAATCTTATCTATTTCAAAGAATAGTGGTTGTACGCGAGTTCAATGAAGCGTATCTGCATACATACATAGATTTCGATAGATACATCCACGTATATGTTGGTTGAAGAATTTCAGTGGGCCAGACTCAGGATGAAAAGAGTCTGATATGGGTCTGACAGTAATCATCTAGCAAAGGTTCAGGGGGAGCATATTCTTCTAATTGTTGGCATTATCTTGGTACAATTTCACAGTTGTTTCTGATTCAGGTGGAACAGGTGCAGAGGGAGATCATGGTTGCTGGTCTGGATGGTGATTGACAGATGCTTCTGATGATAATTGTTGATGACTATCATATTTTTTCTCTATGCCATCTATATCTTTTATTATCAAGGTCATGTAACAACCTATTTTATTTCCCCACTATGTCTGAGATTGGATGATGTAATGTTCTTGTTTTATCATGTATAATCATTTGGTATATCCCCACTTGGTCGGGAGATGGATGTATGTATGAGTCTTTGGTGATAGGAAGGTCATTTATGATGTATAAAGTCATGTTCTTCTTATAGAACATCTTTTTGCAGACCTTGCTTACAGTCAGGGGGAGTATGAACAACACACTTCAGCATATCAGAGATTTCAGCATGTACTCAAGGGGAGCATAACCCTTTTCCCTTGATGAAAAATGGGGAGAGTGACTTTGGGTTGCCATCAAGTCCAAAGGGGGAGATTCTTGGCATTATGACATAGGTTTGGATCTATGGCACAGGTTTTGTCCTTGATGGCAACTCAATCAGATGACAGATCACAGTTTAGGCTCACAGAATGAAGGAAAAAGAGATATACGCAGGTTCCCCTTGACCAAGGCACGTATACACGCAGATTCGATGACCAAAAGGTGTGTATGCATATACACGCACTTTCATGCAAGGAAAGGTGTGTACATTTGGTTTGGTCCATGGTATTTGGACCATGGTATTGTGATCCATGGTATTGGTCCATCTTGTCCGACATGTTGACCCCAGGTATTTGGTCCAAGGTATTGGTTCTAAGTGGTTTTGGACCATGGTATTAAATAAGGCCTAATACTATAAAATGAGGAGAAGATCATTAGGCAAAAGAACTCAAGCATTGAATATCTAATGAAGAGCAAGATCTAGAATATTAGTCATTAGGTAATGGTGCATAGCTCGATCTGAATCAAGGAGGAACCTGAGCGCTTGAAGAAGGATAAATTCTATTGATGGGTAAAGATCTTAAGGTTTGAAGAGAAGTATCTTTGTGTGGTTTTTGATCTTTTATTGACGCATGTTGTAATCTGTAAATCTGATGATCTAGATATAATTGATGTCTGAATATTTGTAAAGGTTAAATCATCTTTTACAGATCTGTACACAGGTTAAGTATAGAAAAGGCACGTATGCACGCTAGTTTGGCATTTCAAAACAACGTATATGCAGGTTTGCCTTCATGTAACAGCATATGAACGTAGGTTCAACACAGTGAAGTAGCGTACGTCTCATAAAATATGTTTTAGCTACTTTTGTTTGCTATTGCAGTGTTCTGGGTTCTGGATTGGGTTTTTGTTACTGTTACTATATTCTGGTTACAACATTCAGAAAAGAGATTGTTTGATTCAATTTTGATTGGTACAAATGAGATTGGTTGATGCATATTAATTGATGGATCTAGTTTGAAAATTTATGAAACGTGGTCCCTGGAAGAAAAGAGAAGGTTGTAGCCTTCTGTAGGTCAGCACCTACGTACTGGTAAACACATCAGCTTGTACAAGAACTAAAGGGGTTGTATCTCCCTTCTAGGAAAAGCTGGAGAACGAGAGAAGCTTGTAGCCTTCTACAAGTAGAAGCCCGCGTACTGGTATAAGGCTGCACCAATACAAAATTTGTAAAAAGAAGTTTCTTATTTAAGAAAGATAGAGACAATTGCAGCAGGTGGTTTTCACCCACATTGGGTTTCCACCTTATATCTTGTGTTCATGTGTGTGATTTCCTATTCTGTTTACTGCATTTGATTACTGGTTATATGGTTCTGATACACAGATTAAAGATCAACTAACTAAATTATAAGTTTGTAAGGTATACGTTGGCTGCTCTAAACACAGTAGCGTATACACGTAGGTTTCATTAACAAAAGTAGTGTATATCTGTTTATGAAATGAAATATTGTTAATACTGATTCACCCCCCTCCCTCTCAGTATTATTTCCAACAATTGGTATAAGAGTAGGTTCATCAGAAGAAGCTTGATCGCTTGAAGAAATATTGATCATCATGAGTCACTATGAAAGAGAGGGATCCATTAGACCACCGATTTTTGATGGGAGCGGCTTCGTCTATTGGAAGGTAAGAACCACAACCTATCTTCAATCTCTTGGAACAGATGTTTGGAAATCGTGGAAGGAGGATACACATTTCCATTAGCAATTCCTACAGATACGACAGGTAAAAATCAGTATGAAACAAATGCCAAGGCCGTCAATACATTATTAGGGAGTCTATCACAATCAAAATTTGTCAAGATTATGCAGCTCAAAACTGTCAAAGAAATATGGGAAAAGATCGTTCTAAGCTATGAAGGAGTCGACCAGGTAAAACGTGCAAAACTACAATCTCTCAGAATTCAATATGAAACTCTCAAAATGCACAATGATGAAATTATAGCTAATTACTTCTTATGTATAGATGCAATTGTTAATCACATGAAAAACTTGAGTGAAGAGATAAAAGAAGTTACTGTAGTTGAAAAGGTTTTAAGATCCTTGTCTTCTAAGTTTGAATCAAAAGTTTCTGCCATAGAGGAAAAGTAGAATCTTCAGAGTATTACTATGACACAGCTACAAGGAATCCTAACTGCTTTCGAAATGAGAAAAGGGGGTCCATTAGATATGAGAGAAGCTGGATTCAAAGCTTCAGGAAAATAAGAACTCAATGCATCATAACATAATTCAGAAGGAGAGGAAGAATCAAACTTTGTCAAGAACCTTCAACGGGGTACTGGAAGATTTAGAGGTATGCTACCTTTCAAATGCTTTGCTTGTGGAAGAGTCGGTCATTATGTTGCCAAATGTCCTCATAAAGATAAGCTTGATAAAGGTAAGGAACCAACAAAATGGAATAGAAAACAGAATGTAAGTAAGAAGAGCTATTATACACATGAAGATAGTGATGGTTTATCAAATAATGATGAATATGAACATGGTAATCACTATAGGCTTCTGATGGCTTTTGAAGACGATAATTTATTGGATGATTTAGATGAAGATGGTCTCTATGAAGAAATTTCTAAACTTAAAATCTATTTAGAAGAAAAGAGTACGACTATAGTTACTCTGACATTCCAACTTGCTGAAAGGGAAAAACAAAATGAAAAATTAGAATGTGAAATTGTGGGTCTAAGAAAAGAGATTGAGAAAACAAAAGCACTTAATCTTAGATTTGTGAAAGGATCAGAAACTTTAGATGAAATTATCAAACTGCAATGTTCTCCTCTGATAAAGGCAAGTCTTGGATATACTGAAGAATCATCTCAACCATAGAAGCCATCAACCTCCAAAAACTATCTTGATGTAGCAAGGAGAAGTGAACAAGTTGACAATCGTCAACAAAGGCATAAAGAAGATCATCAAGTAAATCATGTTCAATCTAGTTCAAGGATGAACTAAAGCTATAACCAACCACAGGTAAATCAATCTCAATTTGCTTCAAGAATGAATGTCAATGGAAACATCAATCATTAGGTCATTACATTTGGTAATCACAGGAATTTCTTTAATGGCCAATGTTTTTCATGTCATAACTTTGGACACAAAGTTGCTCAATGTGTTGCTTGCAAGACCATCAAGACCAGAGAAGCACGAAATCAAAGGAATGTGGCTGTGATCATGAAAAGGACCTACAATAACTTTTCTACTCTTGAAAATGAAATAGAATGCTCTATCTGTAACAACTTCGGTCATAGAGATTCTGAATGCAGGAGTAAATTTTGGCAAACATCTTAGAAGGAGCAAACTTCATTGGGTACCAAAACATGGAGAAATAAAGAAATGCAAAAAGAAATATGTGGAATAGTCTTGTATGCAGAAGGAGAAGAAAATCAGTGGTATATCGACAGTGGATGTTCGAAACACATGACATGTGATAAAGAAAAAATTCAGTCATATAATGCCTTAGAAAAAGAAAAGAAGGTCTCATTGGGTAATGACACTCCTGCAGTCATAAAAGGTAAAGGCTCCCTTCTCTTAAAAGAAAAGGTTAAAGCTGGGAATGTTATGTATGTTGATGGTCTAAAGCATAACCTATTGAGTGTCAGTCAAATGTGTGATCAAGGAATTGAAGTAGTATTTCGATCAAATGGATGTGTTGTTCGTGAGCTAGATACAGGAGAGACAATGATTAAAGGTGTAATAACTCCAAACAACTTGTACATACTCAAGGGAGGACAACAACAATGCTATCTAACCGAAAATGATGAACACTGGCTATGGCATAGAAGGCTGGGGCATCTAAGCTTCCCTCAAATAAGAAAAGCATACAGATACTAAGAAGTTTGTGATCTTCTAGATATTCGCATTCCAGAAAGTACAATATGCAAATCATGTCAATTTGGTAAGCAAACCATAACTTATTTCCCTGAAAAGGAAGGATCAGCTAGTAATCCTCTTGAACTTGTTCATACTGACTTATGTGGACCATCAAGGAAAAAGTCACCTCGTGGAGAAGAATATTTTATATTGTTCATTGACAATTTTTCAAGAATGTGTTGGATAGGACTCCTAAAGCACAAAGACGAAGCTTTTGAAAAGTTCAAAGCCTTCAAAGCCTTGGTTGAAAATGAATTAGATCACAAAATCAAATGTCTCAGATCTGATCGAGGAGGGGAATTTACCTCGGATGAATTCTTCGATTTTTGTGAAGAACATGGAATAAAAAGAGAATTCTCCACCGTAGGAGCACCTCAGCAAAATGGATTAGTAGAAAGGATGAACATAACTGTTCAACAAATGGCTCGTGCTATGCTAGATGAGTTTGGAACTCCTGCAACCTTCTAGGGTGAAACTGCATTTGCTTCTGTCACTATTCTCAACAAAACAAACGTCCTCATGAACTTTGGTATGGTAAGACTCATACTGTAAAATACTTCAAAGTTTTTGGAAGCAAATGTTACATCAAAAGGACTGATGAAAACCTTGGCAAGTTTGAACCTAGAGCAGATGAAGGCATTCTCCTTTGTTACTCATCCCGAAGTCAAGGATATAAATGTTATAATAAAAGACTTGGGAAAATTGTTGAAAGTATTGATGTTGTGATTGATGAAGCAGGAAAAAATACAAAGCAGGTAAAAACCGAAGATTGAGAAGAATATTATCCTTCCACATCAAATCAAACTAATTCTGAAGAAGAATAAACTAATGAAGCACCAGAAGAACAGATAATGACAGAAGAAAAGGCTCCATCCAGGTATGTCCAGAAAAATCATCCAGAGACTCAAATTTTGGGACAGAAAGAGGCAGGTGTGCAGACAAGAACTATTATATAATCCTCAAGGTATCTTGCATTTCTTTCCTCAATCGAACCACAAAATGTAAATGAAGCATGCAAAGATGAATGTTGGGTCAAGGCCATGAATGAAGAGCTTGAGCAGGTTGAAAAGAATAATACTTGGGAATTGGTTCCTAGACCTAATGATAAGAATGTCATAGGAACCAAATGGATATTCAAAAACAAGCTGAATGTAAATGGAGAAGTTTATTAGAAGCAAGGCCAGACTTGTTTGTAAGGGGTATGCTCAACAACAAGGTATGGACTTTGAAGAAACTTTTGCACCTGTTGCTAGACTTGAAGCCATAAGAGTGTTTCTTGCTCTTTCTAGTTTTCAGAATTTCAAAGTATACCAAATGGATGTAAAATTTGCTTTTCTTAATGGGGACTTAGAAGAAGAAGTATATATTGAGCAACTAGACAGATTCATCGTTGGAAATGACCCAAAACTTGTATGCAGACTCAGAAAGGCACTCTATGGTCTAAAACAAGCTCCAAGGGCATGGTATTACCATCTTGACAAATATATCCATCAACAAGGGTTTTCAAAAGGATCAGTTGATAGTAATCCATATATAAATATTGATAATGATAAATTGCTAATACTTGTTGTGTATGTTGATGATATCATTTTTGGTAGCAATGAAGAAGCCATGAGTCAAAACTTTGCCTTGGTAATGCAAAAAGAATTTGAAATGTCCCTGTTGGGTGAGCTCACATATTTTCTTGGTCTACAAGTTCAAAAAAAGAAAGATGGCATCTTTTTGTCACAAACCAAGTATCTCAAGCAGATCTTGAAAAAATACAGCATGGAAGACTCTAAACCTGTATGTACCCCCATGGTAGACAGATGCAGTCTCAGCTCAAATGATGAATTAGCAACAGTACATCAACCAACCTACAGATCCATAATTGGTAGTTTACTTTACCTAACAGGTACCCGACCAGATATCATGCATGCAGTGGGAATAGTTGGAAGATTCCAAGCAAATCCAAAGGAATCACACCTTCAGGTAGTCAAAAGGATCTTCAAATATCTTCAAGGAACTCAGAATTTTGGTTTATGGTATCCTAGGGATACAAATCTTACACTTCATGCATATACAGATGCAGATTGGGCAGGAAGCGTGGATGACAGAAAAAGCACTAGTGGTGGTGCATTCTATATGGGTTCCAGATTAGTGTCTTGGTTCAGCAAGAAACAAAGTTCCATTGCATTATCTATAGCTGACGCAGAATATGTGGCTGCTGCATCTTGCTGCACTCAACTCCTTTGGATGATGCAAACATTGCAAGTCATTCAGATCACATGTACTCCACCCATCTCCATTTTATGTGATAACACAAGTGCAATCAGTATTTCAAAGAATCCAGTCATGCATTCCAAAACCAAGCACAAACCCATCAAATATCATTTTCTACATGAACAAGTGCTTGAACAAAAGGTCAAACTGGAGTATGTTCCCTCCAAAGAACAGGTTGCTGATATACTCACCAAACCACTGCCCAGAGAAACATTTGAATATCTCAGACAGAAGCTGGGATTACTTGATGCATCATCTTGTCGTTGAATCTTATCTATTTCAGAGAATAGTGGTTGTACGCGAGTCCCATGAAGCGTATACATGTACATACACAGGTTTCGATAGATACAACCGTGTATATGTTGGTTGAAGAATTTTAGTGGGCTAGACTCAAGATGAAAAGAGTCTGATATTGGTCTGACAGTAATAATCCGGCACATGTTCAGGGGGAGCATATACTTCTAATTGTTGGCATTATCTTGGTACAATTTCATAGATGTTTCTGATTCAGGTGGAACAGGTGCAGAGGGAGATCATGGTTGCTGGTCTGGATGGTGATTGACAGACGCTGCTGATGATAGTTGTTGATGACTATCATATTTTGTCTCTATGACATGTATATGTTTTATTGTCAAGGTCATGTAACAACCTATTTTGTTTCCCCACTATGCCTGGGATGGATGATGTAATGTTCTTGTTTTATCATGTATAATCTTTTGGTATATCCCCACTTGGTTGGGAGATGGATGTATGTATGAGACTTTGGTGATAGGAAGGTCATTTATGATGTATAGAGTCATGTTCTTCTTGTAGAACATCTTTTTGCAGACCTTGCTTACAGTCAGGGGGAGCATGAACAACACACTTCAGCATATCATAGATTTCATCAAGTACTCAGGGGGAGCATAACCCTTTTCCCTTGATGACAAAGGGGGAGAGTGACTTGGGGTTGCCATCAAGTCCAAAGGGGAAGATTGTTGGCATTATGACACAGGTTTGGCTCTATGGCATAGGTGTTTTCCTTGATGGCAACTCACTCAGATGATAGATCACAGTTCAGGCTCATAGAAAGAAGGAAAAGAGATATACATAGGTTCCCCTTGACCAAGCCGCGTATACATGTGGATTCAACGAGCAAAAGGCGCATATGTGTATACACGCACTTTCATGCAAGGAAAGGCGTGTAGATTTGGTTTGGTCCATGGTGTTTGGACCTATTGTGATCCATGGTATTGGTCCAAGGTATCTTGTCCAATGTGTTGACCCCAGGTATTTGGTCCAAGGTATTGGTTCTAAGTGGTTTTGGACCATGGTATTGAGTAAGGCCTAAGACTATAAAAGGAGGAGAAGATCATTAGGCAAAGGCACTCAAGCATTGAATATCTAATGAAGAGCAAGATCTAGAATACTAGTCATTGGTTAATGGTGCATAGTTGGATCTAAATGAAGGAGGAACCTGAGCACTTGAAGAAGGATAAATTCTATTCATGGGTCAAGATCTTAAGGCTTGATGAGAAGTATCTTTGTGTGGTTTTTGATCTTTTATTGGTGCATGTCGTAATCTGTAAATCTGATGATCTGGGTATAACTGATGTATGAATATTTATAAATGTTACATAATCTTTTACAGATTTGTACGCAGGTTCAGTATACAAAAGATGTGTATGCACACTGCTTTGGCATTTCAAAGCAGCGTCTACGCAGGTTTTCCTTCATGTAATAATGTATGAATGCAGGTTCGACACAATGAAGTAGCATACGTCTCATAAAATATGTTTTAGCTACTTTTGTTTGCTATTGCAGTGTTCTGGGTTCAAGATTTGGTTCTAGTTAATGTTACTATATTCTGGTTACAACATTCAGAAAAGAGATTGTTTGATTCAGTTTTGATTGGTACAAAGGAGATTTTTTGATGCAGATTAATTGATGGATCCAGTCTGAAAATTTATGAAACGTGGTCCCTGGAAGAAAAGAGAAGGTTGTAGCCTTCTGTAGGTCAGCATCTATGTACTAGTAAACACATCAGCTTGTACAAGAGCTAAGAGGGTTGTATCTCCCTTCTAGGAAAAGCTGGAGAACGAGAGAAGGTTGTTGCCTTCTGCAGGTAGAAGCCCGCGTACTGGTATAAGGCTGCACCAGTACAAAATTTGTAAAAAGAAGTTTCTTATTTAAGAAAGATAGAGATGATTGTAGCAGGTGGTTTTCACCCACATTGGGTTTCCACCGTATATATTGTGTTCACGTGTGTGATTTCCTGTTCTGTTTACTGCATCTGATTACTGGTTATATGGTTCTGATACACAAATTAATGATCAACTAACTAAATTATAAGTTTGCAAGGTATATGCTGGTTGTTATAAACACGGTAGCGTATACACACAGGTTTCATTAACAGAAGTAGTGCACATCTGTTTATGGAATGAAATATTGTTAATATTGATTCACCCCCCCTCTCAGTATTATTTCCAACAAGAGGAACCCGAAGACTCAGAGGAGGAGGAGGATTGTCTCTTCCACTCCCAGATGTGGGTAAAGGGCTCCCCGCTACAGTTCATTGTGGACAGCGGAAGCCAAAAGAACCTCATTTCGGCAGAGGTCGTGAAGCAACTGAGCTTACCAATCACAACACATCCACAACCGTACACCATCGGGTGGCTTCACCAAGGACGAGATCTTCGCGTAAGCTGGTAGTGTCTCCTTCCATACAACATCAAACCCTTCAAGGATGAGGTATTGTGTGACGTTGCTCCCCTTGATGTTTGTGATGTATTATTAGGACAACCATACTTGTGGAAGAGACATGCTGTGTATGAACCAAGGCCCCGTGTTGTTATTGTTACTTTGGGAAATAAGTTGTACAGGATACCAGAGGTAGCACTACCTACGGTCATCTCTTTGGTTACTACAAACAATGCAATAAGCTCATTTCCAAAATCGGGAAATTTGTTTTCCTGATGATACACCTTCAAGGAAAGAAGAAGACGATGGCCACAACCTCTAGACAGGGCCCCTCGGCACGATAACTACAGATGGACAAGGTCATGAAGGAGTACGAGGACATATTCATCCCCCTCTAGGGGTTCCTCTGCACTATCAGGTCAAGCACTCCATCGATCTGACCTTAGGTGCACCGCTTCCCGATGGACCATTCTATCAACCCTCCTTTATGGAGAACGATGAAATCAAGAGGTAGATTCAGGAGTTGTTGCAGAAAGGTCACATCCGTCCGAGTTCATCACCTTGTGGGAGCTCGATCATGTTGGTACAGAAGAAGGATGGGACTTGGAGACTATGTATTGACTATCAGGCGCTGAACAAGATCACTGTCCGTAATAGGTACCTAATCCCACGGATTGATGACCTCCTAGACCAACTGAAGGGGGGGAATATTTCAGCAAGTTTGATTTGAATTCAATATATCACCAGGTACCAATCGAACCCTCTGATGTGTGGAAGATTGCCTTCAAAGCCAAGGAGGGCCTTTTCAAATGGTTGGTTATGCCTTTCGGATTGAAAAATGCTCCTGCAACCTTCATGAGTCTAATGGATGACATCTTGCAGCCATTCACCAACTCATTTGTAGTGGTATACTTGGATGACATCCTGATCTTCAGCTAGAGTTGGGAAGAGCACCTCCACCACATCCGACAGGTTCTCCAAACACTACGGCAACACAAGTTATGTGCCAATTTGGAGAAATGCACTTTTGGCATGACCCAGGTTCAGTATCTGGGATAAATTATTAATGAACATGGGGTGCATGTGGATCTAGCCAAGATCCAAGTCATTCGAGATTGGCCATCTCCAACCACTCTGACAGAGCTCCCAACTTTCTAGGTCTTGCCAACTTCTACCACAGGTTCGTGTTGGGATTTTCTCATATCACTTGGCCCTTGAGTCAAGTGACCAAGGGAGGAGCGAAAGAAAAATTCTTTTGGTCTAAGTCTCAATAGAAGGCATTCACAGAGTTGAAAGATCGCCTTTGCTCGGAACCATTTCTCGCATTACCAGAATTGCAACAACCGTTTGAGGTCGAGATAGATGCCTCTGACTATGCTATTGGGGTAGTCCTTACTCAACACGGGCATCCAGTGGCATATCACGGTGAGACACTTTCAGGAACAGTCTGGAAGTATCCCACTTATGACAAAGAGATGTATTCCATTGTGCAGGCCTACCGACAATGGAAGCATTACATTTTGGGGAAGGAAACGATCATCCACACAGACCACCGACCCCTGCAGTTCATACAGACCCAAGGAAAATTGCAGAATGATCGCCATCAGAAGTGGTCCACATACTTGCAACAGTTCCATATAAATATCAAGTATAAGAAGGGCAGCGCCAATAATGTTGCAGATTGCCTCAGTTGACCACCGATCATGGCGTTAAACACCATGCTCAACTCTTGTGGGCATGTGACTTCTGATTAGCCACTTCTCTACAAAAGTGACCTAGAATTCGGCCACACATACCAGACACTCTTGGAGGGTCAGCATGTTCTAGATTTTCACCTCTAGGATGCCCTGTTATGCCACCTGGGTCACCTGTGTGTTCCTTCAAGCAAGCATGCCAAGATGATTTGGGAAGCACACTACAATTAGGCTACTGGGTATTTCAGGGTTGAGAAAACAATGGTAGTACTATAGAAGTATTTCTATTAGCCGAATCTTCGACAGGATGTTGAGAAGTACATAAAATCATGCACTACCTATGCCATTTCCAAACCAACCCTCAAGAAGCAAGGCCTTTATACCCAGCTGCCTACCTGTTACACAAAAAATTGTCACCATGACTTTCTACAGTTTGTGTGAGTCCATCAACACTCATACATACCTCCTTTGTAGGCTCTTCATGTCAAGCCTTGAAAATGGGAGAAAGACCTTAAAAATATCTTAAATCCTGGTTTCGCACTTTCTCCTAGCATTGCCTGCGGTGCTGCACCCAATGGTCATTTTTACTGCGAACCTGACCGCTCTGTCTGTCAAGTGATGGGTGCAAACCCCTGTAAAAGTTAAAAAGGCATGAGTTCATTCTTAAAAACTCATCTTGGGTCACTTCTAGACACTTCTAGAAGGAATATTGTGTTGGAAACTCTGCTCCACCTTGGTTCATCCATTCCATAACTAAGGGAGCTAACTCCATGATATGAGGTGCTTATCCCATTGAAGGAGGAACTTGTCCCTTCAATGGTGGACCTGCAACTTCCTCCATTTGCACTATAAATTCAGGCATTGGGCTGGTTGTAGGGGAGGTTGAAAGCTGAAGATTCTTGAGGGTAAATGTTGCTGGAAATTAGACTTCCTTTTTGAGCTTGTGAGAGGAGAGATCACATACCTTTCATTTCATTTGGGAAGTGAGTGAGGCTTGTCAAAGTAGAGGAGACTCCTGCTGGACCCTGGAAAGAACTTGTGCAACATCAAGGCAAATGTTGTAAGGTTCTTTTATTAATAAAGTTAATACAATCAAGTTTGTTTTTCTCAATGAGCTGTCCTTAATGGTTTATTTTATGAGCTCCTTGATCTTCATAATGAACATGTTTTATTATAATATCTTTGCAGGTGTTCTTTGATGTGTGTTTGTTTGTGTATGCAGGTTATCTAAAGAGGAATTGCTTGAAGTTGTTGAAACCAAGCTGCCACAAACAAGCATTAGACCGAGGTAGGGTCTAGTACACCTCTTAGTTTTCATTTATGAATCAAAACATGTTTAGAGAAAAGTAGATTTGTTTGTGCTCTTTTTTGCTAGATATCATTCGATACTAGGGAGATCAGTCTTGTCCACAAGAACTATTTATCCAGCCAACAAATTGGCGACTCCACTGGGGACTGGTTTGGTTTGGTTTTTGATTTGTCTTTGCTTTGACTTGAGAAACTTGAGTTTTAGTTTCTGATTTTGGCTTGATGTGTGTAGGATTGGGTACTTGTTTGATCCTAATCTGATTTTTATTTTTCGAATTTTTGGAAGAGGACCGCACCTTCTCCGTTATGTACAGTGCGGACCTGTCCACACTGTTACAGTGTAACATAGAGCGGTGCCGCACCTGGTTCTACTGGGGGCTTGCGGACCCTGTCAAAAGTTTGAAAAACCTAATATCCATCCACCAAGTTAGGTTTAGTTTATGTCCATAGTTGTTAGTTTATGCCCAGACTTGCACTTGTCTTGACAAAAGTTCCTCGTGAGTTAGTTTTCATTAGCATTCTCGTTTGAAGTGATTTTCTAGAAGTTTTGCATGTTGGATTGATTTTTGCTTGGTCTTCATAGTAGCTCAGAGATCAGAAGCCTTAGAGCCTTAGATCACCCTCGTATCTTTGGTCTTCTTGCTGAGTTTGACTAGCTTATGAAATCTATCGAGCTATATCCCATTTGTCTCTTTTGCAAAACTTTGATTAAACTTGATTGAAAGTTTCGAATTTCATTTTTTATTAAAACATAATTGGGTGTTTGTGATTAGTTTGTTGAGCTAAACAAATTGATCCTTAGTTAGCTGAAAGACTAAGTTAAGCATCCTCAAAAACATTTCAAGTTTCTTTTCAATCCATTTTTTGTTTAGATCTCAAGATTAGATTATAGTTTTGAGTTTTTCATAGAAATTATAGAAGCTTGTTGAAAAAATTGTTTTCCATAGTTTTTTAGAGTTTTTGTAGAAATCTTAAAAGCTCTCTTAAAAGAATTGTTTGTTCTTGTAGTTTTTGATTGTTGAAAAGAAAAAGGATTTTCCGTGAGCGTGATTAGTAGTCTCGTTTTTAAAGTTCTTTGAAAAAGACAAAAAGTTTTCCTTTCATTTGTATGTTAAGAGAGAGATTTGATTTTCAAAGCATTGCATTTTCAACTCTTCCTTAGCTAGAAATTCATTGAAAAGGAAAAAGAATTGTTATCATCTTAGGTGCATTTTTTAGTGTTTTGGAGTCGAGTCTTCACACCATAAAGTTTCATCTCCGCACCCATTGACTTAAGAAACAAACAATAAAATTAACGCTTAATTAAAATTCATCTAGCAATCTTTTTATTTTCTAGGACTCTTTTCACCAACATAGCTTAGGCTAGTATCTTGTGAGTAATTAACTCTCCAAGATAGTTTAAACAAACGAGTAGTCGATCTTGCAGTAGGGAGAAATTCCAATTGTTACATCTATGCTCTGGGAAAGCTCCTCTTAAAGGAGAAGCACGAGATAATATACGAACCAGTGTGGGAATCAATCCTTCCTCATTAGGAATGATAGAAGATATTCATGTATTAAAAACGGTAAACCTCGGATTGACCATTGTCGAGGAGCCTGGGGTCACTTGTTCATAAACCTTGGATTATGTCAAGGAGCCTTCAAGGGGATTGAGCTTGTTAATCTGCCCTTGCATGCGTATCAGATCGTAGACTATTCCCCCAGGTATATTTGTTTCTGTTGGTGACCTTAGTGGCCATAATCTTTAGGATTTTTTCCTAGGTGACGGTGGAGGGAAGATCCCATTGTACCTGGAGCAGACATCGACTAGACTCACTTGGACTCTCTGGGGGGTTATCTTCACTCAAGACAGTTATAGTGGAGAAACTTGTGCCAGTCTGTTTCATTAAGCAGGTTGTCGGGGTAACTGTTCCACCCACCATTTCTGTACTGAATTCTGAGACGTTGGATTTCATCACCAACTAGTGTTTTCGATCCGGAAAGATACTGTTTGTGTGTGGTTTGATCTCCTAGATTTATTAGGCGTGTGCTTCAAATCGTTTGGTTCTTTAGAGACTTTAGGTGGTTTTCTTGAGATTTTCTTTGTTTTCGTGTGAAGTAATTAAATAATTAATCGTGGTTGAATTACTGAGACAATCCCGTCGACTTCGGGGGCAGCCTCCCGAATTTACACCAAGTCAACTTGAAGAGCTGCGAGCTCTTGTCACACCTAGTGAAAGTAGAGTTGGGTCACCGGAGGCTGGAGAGTCTTCGTTAATCATACATCCTGATCATCTAGTTTAAGCAATAGAACATATTTTTGAACCGATTTCATTTTCCGAGGTGACTAGTAGTATCACTCCTACTAGCTCATTAGCCGAAGAACCTGAAATCTCTGAACCTAAAACTGAACCTGGTGCTACTCCATCTTCGGGATTTGCTTCTCTTGCTTCTAGTGGTCCTAGTTCACCCAGGGTAGAAAATATCATTACCCAGAATCTTCCTTCTAGACTCATTTCCATAGAATAAATTGTAAGTCCGAACGAAGGCATAAACATCCCTGAAAATCAACCAGCTATCGAGCTTAGGGAGCGCGAATCCATTTTATACAAATCCCATTAGAGGTGATGCTTGGTATATTTCATTGACTAATTTTTTAGAAAATCCAGGTCTCAAGTCTTCACCACCTCGATTTCCTTTCCATCCAACACTCAGAGGTTATTATCCTCCTTTGAATATGTCGAGACAGTCATCCTTGTTTTCTCAGACGCCAGAAACTTTTTTACATGGCGGTCCTTCTGTTCCTCCTGGGTATCAGTCTTTATCTGGTACGTTTTCAGGAGCATCTCCTCAACCCATCGAATATGTAGTATCTCCTGGTAATAGCAGAACTAAACCGTTAAGTGTCGAAGAGATCCTTATGATCTCTGGTACTACTCCTAATCCACAACCTCAAGGTAGTTCGATACCGCTTGGGGGGCAGCCACAAGGTACTCAAATACCGCCTGGGGGGCAACCTCAAGGCAGTCCATTACCGCCTGGGGGGCAACCTTAAGGACAGTACATCCCTACAGGACAGTATTTTCCTCAAGGTCAACCCTAGTATCAATATGTGCCTCAAGGTCAGTATCAACCTCAAGGTTAGTACCAACCTTAAGGTCAATACCAACCTCAAGGTTTTCAACCACCTTCAGGTCAATCATTTGTTCAAGGACCGGGAAATGTACCGTATAATTATCAACCTGATACTCAACTTGGTTTTGGTCCTCAATATGTTCAACCTGTTATGGGTCCATACCTCGGAATGAACGTGGTGTGGGATCAACAGACTTCGCAACCCAGTGTGCAGTTGTCATCTCAATCTGGACAGCCTTTGAATACTGGTTCACCCCAGCAACCTGTCCAACCTACTACTCAAACTTCTACACCTGGGGTAGTTCAGCAGTCTGGGCCTAGTTCACCTTGAACTCCGCCCCAAATGTCTGCTGCAATTACTGCGGCCTCTGTTCAATCCACCCCACCTATTTCTGGAGTATCAACAGCTCTAGTTTCTATTGCTCCTGTATCAACTCCTCAGGCCTCTTTACCTCAGTCCGGACCTACAATCCAGACTCCGGTTTCGATGCCTGTAAGACAACCTGGGCCTAGTACGGTTGTCACAAGTCAAATCAAATTTACTTATCAACCGTACCATGGACAGTACCAATTCACCCATGCTGTGCAGAACCCGGCTTATTAGTATCAACCGTACCCTAGGTATACTTATCAACAACCTCAACAACCTCAACAACCCCAATATGGTCCGGTTAATCCTGGTTTTCCAGGAGGATATAATACCCCAAATGCAAATCCGATACCAAGTTATCTTGGATATCCTCCTTCTGGGGCTGGTCTTATGACCCCAAGTTTTCAGGATTCGAACAGTTAGTTATCATTTATAACAACTTTGGATTTACCTGAATTGTCGCGCCTTACGAACGATCCCATTAATTATCTTCAGTTTTGGCCGCCAATGCCGAATAAGTTGCCCAGTGACATACCAAAGTTTGGGGGGAAGTTAGGAGAAGATCCGTCTAATCATGTGATGACTTACCATCTCTGGTGTGCATTGAAGTCCATTATAGATGATTCAATTCGTCTTCATCTTTTTCAACGCACTTTGATTGGCCTTGTCACCACGATAAATCATTCTTGCGGACAAGACCGATCTCCCTATAGTCAATACGTATTCTTATTGTCCCTTGTTTTTTAGTAACTGGAACAATATTTGATACCCAATCCGTCAAAGGAATTGGATAAAGGAAGCCTGCTTTAAGTAATTTTTCAACTTCTGTTTTGATGGCAGTAGCTTTTCATGGGTGTATCTGACGCAAACGTTGCCGGATGGGTTTAGCATTCGGGTAGGTTTTGATCTCATGAACAATGATTGAAGAATCAATTCCTGGAATTTCCTCATAGGACCATGCAAACACGTCACAAAATTCTTGAAATAGGGCTTTATATGTTTTTACTTCAGTGTCTGTACAAGAAGCACCTATGTGAATGTTTTCAACAATCCCAGGTGTTATCTCAAAATCAAGCCCTGGAAGGCTGCAGACCAGGAAGACCTCAAGTAACTATTTCAAACCTACTTTAGGCTGAGGCTTAGCCTCCTCAACCTGAGAGGGCTCTCTCTAGATGGGTTAATGATTTTGATTAAAGAT
>APFE030682403.1:137190-156863 GCA_000404065.3 Pinus taeda
CACCATTGAAGGGATAAGTTCCTCCTTCAATGGGATAAGCACCTCATATCATAGAGTTAGCTCCCTTAGTTATGGAATGGATGAACCAAGGTGGAGTGGACTTGCCAGCGCAGTATTCCTTATAGAAGTGTCCAAAAGTGACTCAAGATGAGTTTTTAAGAATGAACTCACACCTTTTTAACTTTTACAGGGGTTCGCACCCATCACTTAACAGACAAAGCGGTCAGGTTCGCAGGAAACATGACCATTGGGTGCGGCACTACAGGCAATGCTAGGAGAAAGTGCGAAACCTGGATTTGAGATATTTTTAAGGTCTTTCTCCCATTTTCAAGGTTTGACATGAAGAGCTGAGGCTTAAGACTTTCAAAGGAGGTATGTATGAGTGTTGATGGACTCACACAATCTATAGAAAGTCATGGTGACAATTTTTTGTGTAACAGATTGCCCCCTAAAGTGTGAAGTCTATAATAGATGAGGATGGTTTTTTAACATCTAAGAAGAGTGAAGGACTTTATCATTTCAAGGATCTTCCTGTGGATACCCCAGTCGGAACATGTAAAAACATTCAACACAAAATATATATATGTGAAAATATCATCGTTGAGGTAGGCATTCCCATACTCAGATCAAAACTGGCTAAGAACTATCTAAAACTGTTCTATTACATGAATGATTTTGTATTACATCACAAGTAGAAACATATGGACACAATATGGGCGCAACCATCTATTTATGAGTAGTCCACTATATAATGATAACAAAATTACTTGCAAACTGGATGGTGGAAACTAGATCCAGGGTCTTCATTTCTACTTCCCGAACTAGTATGATTCTATCCATGTGAATGAATGTGTCGAGGTCGAACATGGTAGAAACCACTTGATTACCAGTCAATGATGTAAATTGTTAACAAGTGTGAAAGGAACCACCAGTAATGCCAATGGCCCTCAAAGTACTCAGTACAATCCATGAAATGTGAATGAATGAGTTGATGTCGAACACGTCACAGAATCCTTTGATTGAAGGTCAATGATGCAACCTGTCATCAAAGGCGAGAAACCTGCCATTGAGGCATGCAGATTCCAAGGTACTGAAAATTTCTAGATCATCTTTCTAGATAATGAGTCGGAGTCGATAGAAAGCGATCCGTCATAGGCAAGCCCATAACACGAAATCATAGATCAAGTCTGAAGAAATACATTTGGCAAGAACTAACTCAGGGATGGTCAATGATGGATGACAGATATTTTGTAGGTGAATGGTTTATTTGCACAGGCCTCTTGAACACATAACGACACTGCAGATGGTTTGGTGACAATTGACCCAAAGCTAATACCCGGAAACCGGCTGAAGACTTTTAATGTGGCTTGATTAACTGTTAGGTAAAGGATTTCCCCACCCAGGTGAATAAAAGTGTCGTGTTCAAGAGTGATGGAAAGTTTTTCAAACACAAAGCATAACAAACAGGTTCATTTTTCTCTCTTTTCCCCCACCATTTCTGGCAAGTACCTCTTTATTTTTGACAAGTTTGAGGAGGATAACATTTGCTTGGTTATAATCTCATCCTTCGGATGAGTCCAACTTAGTTTAGATTCAAACCCTAAGAAGGAGTGGTCTGTTCCTATTTGTAATTGAACAGGTCCTTTACTGTTAAATTTTAATGAGTCCAGTATAGGAGAAACTTGACGTTTTTCAATTTTAGGGAGTCAGAAGAAAAACTTAAGAAAACTCCATGGTTGTCCTTTTTCATAAATTTGTATCTCCCAAGCCCGAAAAAGTATAAAATAATACTTGAGAGAACCGCTTGATCATTACGATCAAGGAGTACTTTTCATAATTAGTGCCTTCAATCTGAAAAAGTAAAAAAGCGATCAAAAACACGTCGTTTTATTACCAATATCGAACTCGAAACGACAAAATTCCGGCAACCTTTTCATGTTTATACGGTCAGAAAAGAGCTGTAAGTAGACCACCTTTTTAATTCCGTTTTAACAAGTCTAAAAAGAAAAACTCAACAATTTTTTCATATTTCACGAGTCAGAAAAGAGCTTAAAGAGGACTCCTATGTGTTTTTGTTGAAAATGACCAATTTTGCCTGAATACCCAATATTCTGCACAAAAACTGCAAACATTACTCATATCTGTTTTAAAAATAATAAAAATGTACCAAAAGTGACCTTTTCAAAGGTAAAAAATAAATAAATTAAATATATTTATTCAAAAAATCTTATAAAAAGGGCTTTTACAAGTTCATTTTCATCATTTGGCTTTGGAATAAAAAGTAAGAGCTTTTGGTAAAAAAACTTCCGGTGGAGATTGTGGAAAATCCGACCGCTGGAATCGAGAACTGTCTGCTCCAGTTAATCCACATTGTCCCTGACTTGCATTTCATTTCTTTAAAATTTTGTTTTAGGGTTTAAAAATTGATTTTTAGAGGAAAATTAGGGAAAAACATCGCCCGTGGCAGTTGCGCAGGTGCGCCATGTGGCCCCTGCGCACCCTGATTTTTCTGTGCACAGAGAAAAGTCGGGGTGCCGCACCTGTCCTTAAGGAGAAGTGTGCAACTACGCACTGTCTCTAACAGGATGGGTGCGAACGCCGCGGAATGCGGATTTTAAACCCTAAATTCTTCATTTTTTCCCCATAGATTTTGAAATGAAATGTTCTAAACCACCTATTTTGCAATCTAGGTACACAAGATGCTTGTTTGGTGGGAAAGAGAGCACGAGGATGTGGATCAAGCCGCATTACTCCATCCACCTTCATTACAGGCATTGAGAGCATGTGGGCTATTTAAATTTTGGACCATTCCTGGCATGAGGGCACAGGTAGACTTTCTACAATGGCTGGTGAACAGGTGGAGCACGCAGGACCAGTGCTTTATTATTGGTGGCAACTGGCTCAAAATCAAGCCGGAAGACATATACTTTTTGACTAGCTTGCCCAAGAAAGGCGTGGAATTATCTCTGTTCGGATCTAGGCCAGGTGGCCAATCTGTCGCTAGTCTCCGACTAGAGTTTTGTAATAACCAAACTCTAGACAAACGGATAGATGTTAAAACCATCTCCCATCCTGAACTAAAAGTGATTGCCTTTACTATTACCAGACTCTACAGGAGCACAACATTGCATCTAGCTACCGGTTCCCAGATGCGCATGGCAGTAGACTGCGTCCGAGGCACCATCTTCAACTGGTGCGATGTTGTATTGGCCAATGTGAAGGGCCAATTGACTAGGGCGAAGAATGGACAGCTAAATAACTTTGGATATGGTTATTTAGTTGTCAGCTTTGCCCTAGAGAGGGTGCCTATGCTGGTTCCACAACAACTTAATGTTGAGGCAGGACTTCCCCGAGATCTTAGGGTTATGCGATGGGTTGCAGTGATGGCCCGCTATGCTGAGGAGGGTACCGAGGTTGTTCGATTCACACCCGAGTATTTTCATTGGTTAAAGAACCAACTCTTTGTGATTCAGGATTTTCCATATGCTGGGATGGATTATCGTGGTGATCTCGACATGGCTCTTCCACCAGGAGAGCAATGGGATGATAGAGGTAAAATTGTTTTCAACATTTTCAACTATATATATATATATATTTGTTTTTAAATCATCCCAAAACTAATAGTAAAAAGTTTTTAAATGCAGATGTGGGTCCACGGCAACTAGCTGCTCTCCAGCCTTATGATCGAAGACAGCCAGCTGCCGCAGCACCAGACCCACAGGACCAATCAGCAGAGACCTTGGCCGAATTGGAGGGTCATCTAGAGTGCTTGACCGTAGATATTCCGGAGACCGGCATAGATGACATTCCTCTTAGACTTCAGCGCTATGTGATCTGGATCCCGGGAAATTTTAGGAGGTTCCTTTGTAGGGTGGCCTGAGCAGTGGTGTCTTATCGTGATCATCACCAGTGATAGGATGATTACCTTGTAGACTCATTTTTGGACCTTTTATGCTATCATTTTTTCCGATCATAAGGTGTTTTTCAACTTATGATCGAAGACGATATATATTTTGATACACTCCTATGCTATGCTATATTACTATTATTGGTTATCTTGCAAAACATGTTATGGGATGTTTTTAAATTTACTGTTTGATTTAATGAAAATGTCTATTTAACATTCGAGAAGCAACTGCATCTGCTAATGTATTTAAATATCTTGGAATGTGCTGATATTCGATGTAATCAAATTCTCGTTCCAAGAGATGGACTCTAAAAAATAATCGTAATAACATTGGATTTCTAATGGCATAAACTCTATTAAGCTGTAATACAATGAGTTCCAAATCTAAATTAACAATCAAACTCCGAATTCCAAATGAAATGGATTCAGATAATAATTCAATCACTGCACTGTATTCTGCAATGTTGTTCGTTGTTTGACCGAGGCTTACCCCATGCATAGATACTAACTCATCAGAGGACGAATAGATAACCCAAGCTGTGGAAGAGATGTTCCATGTACTACAACAACTGGCATCAGCAAAACCAATGTATGTTTGGAGAGGCGTCGACATCTGCAATATCAAGAGTAAAATCAAGATAAGCAGGAATACTAATGAAAAACACTCTCTAAAGTAAAGCATGCATTCCTAATCTAAAAACACACCAGACTTAGAAAGAAACTAGTCTAAAAAATCTCCACACTAATCTTTTAAGCATAGTATCGCTTTAGATAAAGCTCATTCCTAGGTTTACCTAAAGAGACACCGTCAAAATCTTCTAACTCATAGGCCCCTTTTGCCAGCTTTCGGTTGACAATATACAGACCATGCCACATGGGTACAAATTTGCTAGCCCCTAGCTTATCGTTTGCTTGATCGTAAAGTAAGACTAGGTCTCCTTCTGAAAAATTACGGGGTGTAACACTCCGATCATACTAAGCTTTAATCCTTTTGGCATGAGTTTCGACAGTTAATGCAGCATTACGTCGATTCTCATCTAATTGGGCTAAGTATAATAAACGTTTTTCCTCTTCGGATGTGGCTGGTAATAGTTGTACGGCAATTTGTAATGACGGGATTTCGCATTCAATGGGTAATACTGCCTCTAAACCGTAAACCAGTTGAAAGGGAGTAAAACCTGTTGATGTTTTGACTGAGGTTTGGTATGCCCAAAGCACTGAAAATAACATGTTATGCCAATTCGACCTATGAATCCCAATGATTCGTCGGATCATGGTGACTAGAACTTTGTTGATTGCTTCAACTAGACCATTTGCCTGTGGGTAATATGGAGTGGAACTATCGTGATGCAGGCCAAGCTGATCTGTAAGTTCAGTCATCATGATGTTTCGAAAATGACTCCCATGGTCAGTGATAATTGCTTGAGGAACACCAAACCTAGCAATTATATGATTGAAAACGAAAATCGCAGCAGTTTTGCCGTCTGCCGAAAATTTAGGCATCGCCTTGGCCCACTTGGTAAAATAATCTACCGCAAGGATGATATACGCATTCCCCCCGGCCGAGTGAGGGTTACATGTAATAAATTCGATACCGCATTTTGTGAATGGACCGATGACAATTATAGGGTGGAGAGGAGCAGGTGGAGCGTGCATCTTATGATCAAAAATTTGGCAATTGTGGCATTTCTGGACTACAGTGATACAATCTTTGAATAAGGACGGCCAGAAATAGCTAGCGCGCAAGATCTTTTGGGCTATGGCATACCCAGACATATGATCGCCACACGCTCCAGAGTGACAGTCACTAAGAACCTTTTCAGCCTCGTCATGAGTAAGAGAACAACGGAAAACAGAATCCACCCCACAATGATAAAGAGTATCTTCAATAATAGTGTAAGGTTGGGATTGGAATCGTATTTTCCGACACTGAGATCGTGAGATGTCAAGCCGAAAAGATTGGGTCTAGAGATAGACAATGATATCTCCATACCATGGATCAACGGTGCTGATAAGGAAAAAGGATTCATCCGCAATGGGTTCTTCTGCCACATGTTCAGTATCAACACGAGGGAAGTCACACATCAATTCCGAAAAAACCAAAGACTTCTTTGACTTGGCCTTCTCAAATTCCAAAGAAAAATTCCCACAGGATTACAATCCATTTGGAATACTTGCGCCCTAGCAATTATTTAGTCAAAATGTATTTCATAGGGTTACAGTTAGAAATGACCATGGTTTTGCGTAACAAAATGTAATGACAAAATCGCTGAACAGCTTGTACTGCTACCAAGGCCTGTTTCTCCACATGTGAATATTTTAACTCAGTTGGAGTTAGAGTTCGACTAAGATAATAGATCACATGTTCACTTTCGAATTCATCCTGTTGAACTAAAACCATCCCAATGGTGGAATGGGAAGCGGCAAGATACAAGAAGTAATCCTGGTTGTAGTTGGGAGGATGCAATAACGGCGCATGGGTCAACGCTTGTTTAAGTGCATCAAAAGATTTGTCAGCTATCTCGTCCCAAAAGAATGGAGTCTTTTGTTTCAACAACCGGGTGAAACCTTTTGTAATCTCAGCATAGTTAGGAATGAAACGACGTAAAAAGTTTTCTTTCCCTTGCAAACTCTGGAGTAGGTGAAGAGTCGAAGGAGGTGGTAACTTGATGATGGCTTTGACCTTCGAAGGATTGACACGAATGCCAGCTTTGGATACAACAAATCCCAGTAAGCGACCCGTTTCGATATAGAAAACACACTTGTGAGGATTCAGCCTAATCCGATAATGCCTACATCTCATAAAAATTGCTCGTAAATGAGTGAGATGGTCAGCTCTACGTAAAGAATGGGCAGGTAAATCATCAAGATAAGGCTGCACAATGTGCTTGATGTCATGAAACGCATAAGACATAGCCCTTTGAAAAGTTGCTCTGGCGTTTTTCAATCCAAAAGGTAACTTGAAATAAGAAAATGTCCCCCATGGACAGATGAATGTCGTTTTTGGTTGATCGGCAGGTAGAATGTTAATTTGATTGTAACCGGGAAATCCATCCATAAAGGAGAAAATTTCACTACCGACACAATCATCAATAATTTGATCGATATAGGGTGTTGGATAATCGTCCTTGGAACAAGAACGATTGATATCCCTATAGTCAATACATATTCTTATTGTCCCCTGTTTTTTAGTAATCGGAACAATATTTGATACCAAATCCGTCAAAGGAATTGGATAAATGAAACCCGCTTTAAGTAATTTCTTAACTTCTGTTTTGATGGCAACAACTTTTCGTGGGTGTATCTGACGCAAACGTTGCCGGACGGGTTTAGCATCTGGGTAGGTTTTGATCTCATGAACAACAATTGAAGGATCAATTACTGGAATTTCCTCATAGGACCAGGCAGACACGTCACAAAATTCTTGAAATAGGGCTTTATATGTTTTGACTTCAGTGTTCGTACAAGAAGTACCTATGTGAATATTTTCAACAATCCCAGGTTTGACTGAAATATCGATAGGAACCGTTCGAGAAATATTGGCTAAATTTTGTTCAAAATAAGGATGTTTCAATGGATTTTGTGGTTCTTTGACATATTCAGCAGTAAAAATAGAGGAAAAATCATTTTCAAAATGATCAATCTCAGGTAAAAACGAAGATTGATGATGAAGATCTTCCCATGGTAACGAATCAACAGACAACAGTTCCCGAATTTGTTCATCGGTATGAACAGTTTCAGAAAAGGTTGTTGAATCTGAGGTTGAGATTGAAAGTGATTCTCCATGGATCTCATTCACTAGATCAAGATTGGTTTAATTTGAGTCAGAAAACGACTATACATCCTGATAAGCAACTTCAAAGGGAGTCAAAGGCATGGCATCACCAAGGGACTCCACCTCGGAATCAAATGGAATGATCCAAGGATCATCAAGAATAATAGATTCTAATGAAATCATATGAATAGTCGCGAAAGGAGATGGTACGTTGGGGCGAGGAAATGAAAAAGTTCTGAGTAAACCCGAATCTTTAACTAGTCCTACCCCAACATCCTTATAAGGGATAGCGGTTTTACCAACATGTTGAATACTCTTAGCAGAGGATGGGTCGGACGAAAAGTAATTTAACTGATCTATTGTAACAATCTTTCCATTATGTGGAAACTTAATAAGCCGAAAGATCGATGAAACAACAACAGTCATGGCGTAAGACCAGCTACGACCCAAAAGAAGGTTGTAATCCAGAGGGGCATCAACCACCTCCACATCTAGATTAACATTTTTTTCCTTCAACCCCTATAGGTAAGTCCTGCAAAATGCCATACGGATGAAACCGTTAGCCATCAAAGGCCTTTAGAATCATCGGGGATTGATTAAGTGTAGGAGAACCAAGGGTTTTCCAACACTGTATCGACATAATACACGTTGAAGCTCCCTCATCAATCACAGTCCTTAAAGCAAGGTCTGTTTTCTTGACTAAACACTTGGAATCTAACTTAATAAAGAGGTGTACTATTTTCTAAATCGAAGACTATGAGGTTTGAGTCCTGAAGATCAACAGCTCCTATAGCCGACAATAGCATTTTACGCTGTGCTAGACAAGATTGTAGCACCTCCAAGGCCGACATTACTAAAGGGGAAACATCTAAATCTTCAGCAATGTTATAGTTGTGAGCAGCTCTCACATGTGGATTGAAAGCTGACTTTCGAAGTATACCCTTAGCGGGCGGTTTGATTACTAAGTCGGGATTAGGTTTCTCGATCTGTAGTGGATCGGAATCGGACGAAGCTGAGGTTGATAGATTGGAATTAGAAGATTTTGCCTCTTTACCACCAATAGGACTCTTACTTCCATAATCTTGCGATCATGTCGCAATCCTTACATGTGACATCATCATTATGGGCTCTTCCGAGGCACTAGAGGAAGAACCTATCATCTTACTGTCTTGACTTGGAAAAGGATCCTTCAAAATAGCAGGTGTTTGTGAACCTTTGACAATTTTCGCAACCTCAGCATGATGTGGACAATCTCTTGTAAAATGCTCCTCATCGCAGATGAGACAAGGATAGCGAGGTTTACGTTTCTTTTCAGTGGATTCAGGTTTATCAAATTTCTCCTACGAGTTTTGCTTATTCTTCTTCTTGCCTTTCTTCTTACTGTTAGATTTTGATTTGGCCGTAGATGATTCCACGACATGGACATCGGCAAAAATTTCAGTTGAAGACTCTCCCTTCGGGGAATTTGGTATAGTTATAATAGGAGAAGAATTCTTAGAGGATTTCTTCTTACTCTTGGTATTAACAGTACCAATCATACCGTCAACGGCATGAGACCCTGAGGGAGGTGCAGTTATTTGATTTTGTTTCGGAAGGTCGGGGATTTTCTCGTGTAAAGTACCTGACTGCGTATAAACTAAGTCAAGGTACTGAGCTTGAGAAATTACTTGCTCTTCGGTAACTACTCCTGCCTTGGCTACATCTTCAGTTATTTTAGGTAATAACGATTTTACAAACCATTCTGCCAAAATTTGGTCCGGGAATTTGGCGACTCCGTTGGGGACTGGTTTGGTTTGGTTTTTGATTTTTCTTTGCTTTGACTTGAGAAACTTGAGTTTTGGTTTCTGATTTTGCCTTGATGTGTGTGGGATTGGGTACTTGTTAGATCCTGGTTTGATTTTTATTTTTCGAATTTTTGGAAGAGGACCGCACCTTCTGCGTTAGGTACAGTGCGGACCTATCTGCACTGTTACAGTGTAACACTGAGTGACACCGCACTTGGTTCTACTGGGGGCCTGCGGACCCTATCAAAAGTTTTAAAAACCTAAGATCCATCCGCTCAGTTAGGTTTAGTTTTTGTCCATAGCTATTAGTTTATGCCCAGACTTGCACTTGTCTTGACGAAAGTTCCTTGTGAGTTAGTTTTCATTGGCATTCTCGTTCGAAGTGATTTTCTAGAAGTTTTGCCTATTGGATTGATTTTTGCTTAGTCTTTGTAGTAGCTCAGAGATCAGAAGCCTTAGAGCCTCAGATCACCCTGGTATCTCTGGTCTTCTTGCTGAGTTTGACTAGCTTATAAAATCTATCCTTGAAGAGAGCTAGATCCCATTTGTCTCTTTTGCAAAAATTTGATTAAACTTGATTGAAAGTTTTGAATTTCATTTTTTATTAAAACATAATTGGGTGTTTGTGATTAGTTTGTTGAGCTGAATAAATTGATCCTTAGTTAGATGAAAAACTAAGTTAAGCATCCTCAAAAATATTTCAAGTTTCTTTTCAATCCATTTTTCGTTTAGGTCTCAAGATTAGATTATAGTTTTGAGTTTTTCATAGACATTATAAAAGCTTGTTGAAAAAATTGCTTTCCATAGTTTTTTAGAGTTTTTCTAGAAATCTTAAAATCTCTCTTAAAAGAATTGTTTGTTCTTGTAGTTTTTGATTGTTGAAAAGCAAAGGGATTTTCCGTGAGCGTGATTAGTAGTCTCGTTTTTAAAGTTCTTTGAAAAAGACAAAAAGTTTTCCTTTCAGTTGTATGTTAAGAGAGAGATTTGATTTTCAAAGCATTGCATTTTCAACTCTTCCTTAGCTAGAATTTAGTTGAAAAGAAAAAAAAATTGTTATCATCTTAGGTGCATTTTTTAGTGTTTTAGAGTTGAGTCTTCACACCATAAAGTTTCATCTCCACACCCATTGACTTAAGAAACAAACAATAAAATTAAAGCTTAATTAAAATTCATCTAGCAATCTTTTTATTTTCTAGGACTCTTTTCACCAACATAGCTTAGGCTAGTATCTTGGAGTAGGGAGTAATTAATTCTCCAAGATAGTTTAAACAAACGAGTAGTCGATCTTGCGGTATGGAGAAATTCCAATTGTTACATCTATGCTCTGGGAACGCTCCTCTTAAAGGAGAAGCACGAGATCATATATGAACCAGTGTGGGAATCAATCCTTCCTCATTGGGAACGATAGAAGATATTCACGTATTAAAAACGGTAAACCTCAGATTGACCATTATCGAGGAGCCTAGGGTCACTTGTTGGTAAACCTTGCATTATGTCAAGGAGCCTTCAAGGGGATTGAGCTTGTTACTCTGCCCTTGTGTGCATATTGGATCATAGACTGTTCCCCCAGGTATATTTGTTTCCATTGGTGACCTTAGTGGCCATAATCTTTAGGATTCTTTCCTAGGTGACGGTGGAGGGAAGATCCCACTGTACGTGGAGCAGACGTCGACTAGACTCACTTGGACTCTCTGGGGGGTTATCTTCACTCAAGACGGTTATATTGGAGAAACTTGTGCCAGTCTGTTTCATTAAGCAGGTTGTCGGGGTAACTGTTCCAACCGCCATTTCTGTATTGAATTCTGCAACGTTGGATTTCATCACCAACTAGTGTTTTCGATCCGGAAAGATATTGTTTGTGTGTGGTTTGATCTCCTAGATTTATTAGGCGTGTGCTTCAAATTGTTTGGTTCTTTAGAGACTTTAGGTGGTTTTCTTGAGATTTTCTTTGTTTTCATGTGAAGTAATTAAATAATTAATTGTGGCTGAATTACCGAGACAATCCCGTCGACTTCGGGGGTAGCCTCCTGAATTTACACCAAGTCAACTTAAAGGGCTGCGAGCTCTTGTCACACCTAGTGAAAGTAGAGTTGGGTCACCAAAGGCTAGAGAGTCTTCGTTAATCATACATTCTAATCATCTAGTTCAAGCAACATAACATATTTCTGAAATGATTTCTTTTTCGGAGATTACTGGTAGTATTACTTCTACTAGTTCATTAGCCGAAGAACTTGAAATCTATGAACCTGAAACTAAACCTACTGCTACTCCATCTTCGGGATTTTCTTCTCCTGCTTCTAGTGGTCCTAGTTCACCCAGGGTAGAAAATATCATTACCCAGAATCTTCCTTTTGGACTCATTTCCATAGAAGAAATTGTAAGTCCGAACGAAGGTATAAGCATCCCTGAAAATCAACCAGCTATCGAAATTAGGGAGCATGAATCCATTTTCTATAGTCCCATTAGAGGTGACGCTTGGTATATTTTGTTGACTAATTTTTTAGAAAATCCAGGTCTTGCGTCTTCACCACCTCGATTTCCTTTCCATCCAACACCCAGAGGTTATTATTCTCCTTTGAATATGTCGAGACAATCATCCTTGTTTTCTTAGACACTAGAAACTTTTTTATATGGCGGTCCTTCTGTTCCTCCTGGGTATCAGTCTTTATCTGGTACGTTTTCAGGAGCATCTCCTCAACCCATCGAATATGTAGTATCTCCTGGTAATAGCAGAACTAAACTGTTAAGTGTCGAAGAGATTCTTGTGATGTCTGGTACTACTCCTAATCCGCAACCTCAAGGTAGTTCGATACCGCTTGGGGGGTAGCCGCAAGGTACTCAAATAAAACCTGAATCTATTGACGAGAAACGTAAACCTCGCTATCCTTGTCTCATCTGTGATGAGGAGCATTTTACAAGAGATTGTCCACATCGTTCCGAGGTTGCGAAAATCTTTAAAGGTTCACAAACACCTATTGTTTTGAAGGATCCTTTTCCAAGTCAAGACAGTAAGATGATAGGTTCTTCCTCTAGTGCCTCGAAAGAGCCCATAATGATGATGTCACATGTAAGGATTGCGACACGATCGCAAGACTATGGAAGTAAGAGTCCTATTGGTGGTAAGGAAGCATAATCTTTTAATTCCAATCCATCAACCTCAGCTCCATCCGGTTTCGATCCACTACAGATCGAGAAACCTAATCTTGACTTAGTAATCAAATCGCCCGCTAAGGGTATACTTCGAAAGTCAGATTTCAATCCACATGCGAGAGCTTCTCAGAACTATAACATTATTGAAGATTTAGCTGTTTCCCCTTCAACAATGTCGGCTTTGGAGGTGCTACAATCTTGTCCAGAAAAGCGTAAAATGCTATTGTCGGCTATAGGAGCTGTTGATCTTCAGAACTCAAACCTCATAGTCTTCGATTTAGAAAATAGTACACCTCATTTACCTCATCAAATGGCTTTCCAGATTCCCGTGTTAGTCAAAAACAGACCTTGCTTTAGGACTGTGATTGATGAAGGAGCTTCAATGTGTATTATGTCGATACAGTGTTGGAAAACCCTTGGTTCTCCAACACTTAATCAATCCCCGACGATTCTAAAGGCCTTTGATGGCCGAGGGTTTCATCCTTATGGCATTTTGTAGGACTTACCTATAGGGGTTGAAGGAAAAATTGTTAATCTAGATGTGGAGGTGGTTGATGCTCCTCTGGATTACAACCTTCTTTTGGGTCGTAGCTGGTCTTACGCCATGACTGCTGTTGTTTCATCGGTCTTTCAGCTTATTAACTCTAAAAGATTGTTACAATAGATCAGTTAAATTACTTTTAGTCCGATCCATCCTCTACTGAGAGTATTCAACATGTTGGTAAAACTGCTATCCCTTATAAGGATGTTGGGGTAGGGCTAGTTAAAGATTCTGGTTTACTCGGAACGTTTTCATTTCCTCCTCTAAACGTACCGTCTCCTTTCACGACTATTCATATGATTTCGTCAGAATCCATTATTCTTGACAATCCTTGGATCATTCCATTTGATTTCGAGGTGGACTCTCTTGGTGATGCCATGCCTTTGAGTCCCTTTGAAGTTGCTTATCAGGTTGTATAGTCATTTTGCGACTCAAATTCAACCAATCTTGATCTAGTGAATGAGATCCATGGAGAATCACTTTCAATCTCAACCTCAGATTCAACAACCTTTTCTGAAACTGTTCACACTGATGAACAAATTCGGGAATTATTGTCTGTTGATGCGTTACCATGGGAAGATCTTCATCATCGATCTTCGTTTTTACCTGAGATTGATCATTTTGAAAATGATTTTTCCTCTATTTTTACTGCTGAATATGTCAAAGAACCGCATAATCCATTGAAACATCCTGATTCTGAACAAAATTTAGCCAGTATTTCTCGAACGGTTCCTATCGACATTTCAGTCAAACCTGGGATTGTTGAAAACATTCACATAGGTGCTTCTTGTACGGACACTGAAGTCAAAACATATAAAGTCCTATTTCAAGAATTCCATGATGTGTTTACCTGGTCCTATGAGGAAATGCCAGGAATTGATCCTTCAATAGTTGTTCATGAGATCAAAATCTACCCGGATGCTAAACCCGTCCGACAACGTTTGCATCAGATACACCCACGAAAAGTTGCTGCCATCAAAATAGAAGTTGAGAAATTACTTAAAGCAGGTTTCATTTATCCAATTCCTTTGACGGATTGGGTATCGAATATTGTTCTGGTTACTAAAAAACAAGGGACAATAAGAATATGTATTGACTATAGGGATATCAATCGTGCTTGTCCCAAGGATAATTATCCAACACCCTATATCGATGAAATTATCAATGATTGTGCCGGCAGTAAAATTTTCTTCTTTATGGATGGCTTTTCTGGTTACAATCAAATTAACATTCTACCTACCGATTAACCAAAAACGACATTCATTTGTCCATGGGGGACATTTGCTTATTGCAAGTTACCTTTTGGATTGAAGAACGTCGGAGCAACTTTTCAAAGGGCTATGTCTTATGCGTTTCATGACATCAAGCACATTGTGCAGCTTTATCTCGATGATTTACCTGCCCATTCTTTATGTAGAGCCGACCATCTCACTCATTTACGAGCAATTTTCATGAGATGTAGGCATTATCGGATTAGGCTGAATCCCCACAAGTGTGTTTTCTGTATAGAAACGGGTCATTTACTGGGCCTTGTTGTATCCAAAGCTGGCATTCGTGTCAATCCTTCGAAGGTCGAAGCCATTGTCAAGTTACCACCTCCTTCAACTCTTCGCCTACTCCAGAGTTTGCAAGGGAAAGCAAACTTTTTACGTTGTTTCATTCCTAACTACGCCAAGATTACAAATGGTTTCACGCGGTTATTGAAACAAAACACTCCATTCTTTTGGGATGAGATAGCTGAAAAATCTTTCGATGCACTTAAACAAGTGTTGACCCATGCGCCGTTATTGTATCCTCCCAACTACAATCAGGATTACTTCTTGTATCTCGTCGCTTCCCATTCGACCATTGGGATGGTTTTAGTTCAACAGGATGAATTCGAGAATGACCATGTGATCTATTATCTTAGTCGGACTCTAACTCTGACTGAGTTAAAATATTCACATGTGGAGAAACTGGCCTTGGCAACAGTACAAGTTGTTCAACGATTTCGTCATTACATTTTGTTACGAAAAACCACAGTCATTTCTGACTGTAACCCTATGCAATAAATTTTGACTAAACAATTGCTAGGGGGCAAGTATTCCAAATGGATTGTCATCCTGCAAGAATTTGACTTGGAATTTGAGAAGGCTAAGTCAAAGAAGTCTTTGGTTTTTGCGGAATTGATGTGTGACTTCCCTCGTGCTGATACCGAACATGTGGCGGAAGAACCCATTGTGGATGAATCCTTGTTCCTTATCAACACTATTGATCCATGGCATGGAGATATCATTGTTTATCTCCAAATCCAATCTTTTCGGCCTGACATCTCACGATCTCAGCGTCAGAAAATACGATTCCAATCCCAACCTTACACTATTATTGGAGATACTCTTTATCGTCGTGGGGTGGATTCTGTTTTCTGCCGTTGTCTTACTCATGACGAGGCTGAAAAGGTTCTTAATGACTGTCACTCTGGAGTATATGGTGGTCATATGTCTAGGTATGCCACAACCCAAAACATTTTGCGCACTGGCTATTTTTGGTCGTCCTTATTCAAAGATTGTATCACTGCAGTCCAAAAATGCCACAATTGCCAAATTTTTGATCGTAAGATGCGCGCTCCACCTGCTCCTCTCCACCCTATAATTTCCGTCAGTCCATTTGCAAAATGGGGTATCGATTTTATTACATGTAACCCTCACTTGGTCGGGGGCATGTGTATATCATCCTTGCGGTAGATTATTTTACCAAGTGGGCCGAGGCAATGCCTACATTTTTGGCAGACGATAAAACTGCTGCGATTTTCGTTTTCAATCATATAATTTCTAGGTTTGGTGTTCCTCAAGCGATTATCACTGACCATGGGAGTCATTTTCGAAACATCATGATGAATGAACTTACAGATTAGCTTGGCCTGCGTCACGATAGTTCGACTCCATATTACCCACAGGCAAATGGTCTGGTTGAAGCAATCAACAAAGTTCTAGTCACCATGATCCAACGAATCATTGGGATTCATAGGTCAAATTGGCATAACATGTTATTTTCAGCGCTTTGGGCATACCGAACCTCAGTCAAAACATCAACAGGTTTTACTCCCTTTCAACTAGTTTACGGTTTAGAGGCAGTATTACCCATTGAATGCGAAATCCCGTCATTACAAATTGCCGTACAATTATTATCAGCCACTTCCGAAGAGGAAAAACGTTTATTATACTTAGCTCAATTAGATGAGGATCGACGTAATGTTGCATTAGCTGTCGAAACTCATGCCAAAAGGATTAAAGCTCAGTATTATTGGAATGTTACACCCCGCAATTTTTCGAAAGGAGACCTAGTCTTACTTTACGATCAAGCAAATGATAAGCTAGGGGCTGGAAAATTTGTACCCATGTGGCATGGTCCGTATATTGTCAAGCGAAAGCTGGCAAAAGGGGCCTATGAGTTAGAATATTTTGACGGTGTCTCTTTAGGTAAACCTAGGAATGGGCTTTATCTAAAGCGATATTATGCTTAAAAGATTAGTGTGGAGATTTTTTAGACTAGTTTCTTTCTAAGTTTGGTGTGCTTTTAGATTAGGAATGTGTGCTTTACTTCAGAGAGTGTTTTTCATTAATATTTCTGCTTATCTTGATTTTCCTCTTGATATTGCAGATGTCGACGCCTCTCCAAACATACATCAGTTTTGCTGATGGCGCTTGTTGTAGTACACAAAACATCTCTTCCGCAGCTTGGGTTATCTATTCGCCCTCTGACGAGTTAGTATCTATGCATGGGGTAAGCCTCAGTCAAACAATGAAAAACGTTGTAGAATACAGTGCAGTGATTGAGTTATTATTTGAATCCTTTTCATTTGGAATTCGGAGTTTGATTGTTAATTTAGATTCGGAACTCGTTGTATTATAGCTTAATAGAGTTTATGCCATTAGAAATCCAGTGTTATTACGATTATTTTCAAGAGTCCGTATCTTGGAATGAGAATTTGATTACATCGAATATTAGCACATTCAAGATATTTAAATACATTAGCAGATGCAGTTGCTTCTCGAATGTTAAATAGACATTTGCATTAAATCAAACCGTAAATTTAAAAACATCCCATAACATGTTTTGCAAGATAACCAATAATAGTAATATAGCATAGCATAGGAGTGTGTCAAAATATACATCCTCTTCGATCATAGGTTGAAAAACACCTTATGATCGGCAAAAATGATAGCATAAAAATTCCAAAAATGAGTCTACAAGGCAATCATCCTATCACTGGTGATGATCACAATAAGACACCACTGCTCAGGCCACCCTACAAAGGAACCTCCTGAAAGGTCCTGGGACCCCAATCACATAGCGCTGAAGTCTAAGAGGAATGTCATCTATGCTGGTCTCCGGAATATCTACAGTCAAGCGCTCTATATGACCCTCCAATTCAGCCAAGGTCTTTGCTGATTGGTCCTGTGGGGCCGGTGCTGCAGCAGCTGGCTGTTTTCGATCATAAGGCTGGAAAGCGACTAGTCGCCGTGGACCCACATCTGAATTTAAAAAATTTTTACTATTAGTTTTGGGACAAAAATAAAATAAAATTATATATAATTGAAAATGTTGAAAACAATTTTACCTCTATCATCCCATTGCTCTCCTGGTGGAAGAGCCATGTCGGGATCACCACGATAATCCATCCCAGCGGATGGAAAATCTTGAATCACAAAGAGTTGGTTCTCTAACCAACGAAAATACTCGGGTGTGAATCAAACAACCTTGGTACCCTCCTCAGGATGGTGGGCCATGACTGCAACCCATCGCATAACCCTAGGATCTCGGGGAAGTCCAGCCTCAACAGTAAGTTGTTGTGGAACCAGCATAGGTACCCTCTCTAGGGCAAATATGACAACTAAATAACCATATCCAAAGTTCTTTAGCTGTCCATTCTTCGCCCTAGTCAATTGGCCCTTCACATTGGCCAATACAACATCGCACCAGTTGAAGATGGTGCCTCAAAAGCAGTCTACTGCCATGCGCATTTGGGAACCGGTAGCTAGATGCAATGTTATGCTCGCGCAGAGTCTGGTAACAGTAAAGGTGATCACTTTTAGTTCAGGATGGGAGATGGTTTTAACATCTATCCATTTGTCTGGAGTCTAGTTATTACAAAACTCTAGTCGAAGACTAGCGACAGATTGGCCACCTGGCCTAGATCCGAACAGAGATAATTCTGTGCCTCTCTTGGGCAAGCCAATAAAAAAGTATATGTCTTCCGGCTCGATTTCGACCCGGTTGCCACCAATAATAAAGCAATGGTCCTGTGTGCTCCACCTGTTCACCAGCCATTGTAGAAAGTCTACCTGTACCCTCATGCTAGGTATGGTCCAAAATTTAAATAGCCCGCATACTCTCAATGCCTGTAATGAAGGTGGATGGAGTAATGTGGCTTGATCCACGTCCTCATGCTCTCTTTCCCGCCAAACAAGCATCTTGTGTACCTACATTGCAAAATAGATGGTTTAGAACATTTCATTTAAAAATCTATGGGGCAAAAATGAAGAATTTAGGGTTTAAAATCCGCGTTCCGCGGGGTTTGCACCCATCCTTTTAGAGACAGTGCATAGTTGCGCACTTCTCCTTAAGGACAGGTGTGGCACCCCGACTTTTCTCTGTGCACAGAAAAATCGGGGTGCGCAGGGGCCACATGGTGCACCTGCGCAACTGCCGCGGGTGATTTTTTGCCCTAATTTTCCTCTAAAAATCATTTTTAAACCCTAAAACAAAATTTTAAATGGATGAAATGCAAGTCAGGGACAATGTGGATTACCTGGAGAAGACGGTTCTCGATTCCAATGGTCGGATTTTTTGCAATCTCCACAGGAAGTTTTCTTACCAAAAGCTCTTACTTTTTACTCCAAAGCCAAACGGTGAAAATGAACTTGTAAAAGCCCTTTTTATAAGATTTTTTGAGTAAATAAATTTTATTTATTTATTTTTTACTTTGAAAAGGTCACTTTTGGTACATTTTTATTATTTTTAAAACAAATATGAGTAATGTTTGCAGTTTTTGTGCAGAATATTGGGTATTCAGGCAAAATTGGTCATTTTCAACAAAAACACATAGGAGTCCTCTTTAAGCTCTTTTCTGACTCGTAAAATATGAAAAGATTGCTGAGTTTTTCTTTAGACTCGTTAAAACGGAATTAAAAAGACGGTATACTTACAGCTCTTTTCTGACCGTATAAACATGAAAAGATTGCCTGACTTTTGTCGTTTCAAGTTCGATATTGGTAATAAAACAATGTGTTTTCGATCGTTTTTTTACTTTTTTAGATTGAAGGCACTAATTATGAAAAGTACTCCTTGATCGTAATGATCAAGCAGTTCTCTCAAGTATTATTTTATACTTTTTCGGGCTTGGGAGACACAAATTTACGAAAAAAGACAACCATGGAGTTTTCTTAAGTTTTTCTTCTGACTCCCTAAAATTGAAAAACGCCGAGTTTCTCCTATACTGGACTCGTTAAAATTTAACAGTAAAGGACCTGTTCA
>APFE030682403.1:172989-247379 GCA_000404065.3 Pinus taeda
ATATAATGCACTGTGTAAACCCCCATACTTAAATTCAAAAGAGTCCAGGGATCTCTACTTGAATGGTTTATGAGGCACAATACTTGCTAAGGTTTTGCAAATGGGGTAGCAAGCTAAGTGGGCTTGATTGTGGGGAAAAACTCCACAGTTAAGCGCGCTTGAGCCAGAGGAGTTCTGGGATGGGTGACCCCCTGGGAAGTCCTGGTTACCGGGTGCAAGCCCCGGAAGTGATGATTGATGCTATGTGATTCGTTCTCCACATTTCACTAGTTTCAATCCCACTTCTTCACCCCTGTGAGCATCACCGATGCAATGAGTGCTAAGTGAACTATTCAAAAATCATGAGAAATTAGTTAGTTACGACTACCTCTCATGGAAATGGTCATACGTGAATGACTTACTTAACGCAGTTGAATCCCAAAATGATATCTAATATAATGCACCGCGTAAACCCCCATACTTAATGATATATTGGTGTAAGCATTGAATTTGTGTATGGGTGGTATGAAGCGAAGGACGAGGCCTATGTTGTCCTTGTCCTGTTGGGATGTGTTGGGGAAAGTCAACACGTAAAGGGAGAGAAAGGGCATATCGAAAGGTAGGCAAGGATGCACTACAACGTAGGATGAGAACGTGTAAGAGAAGCACATGGGAGCACACTAAGGAGTGACGAGGAAATAAAGAAGAGAAGAGAAGAGAAGATGGTTTGAAGCCAAAGCTTGTGTTGGGACATTGTTCCCTGAGTCTTTCAGTGTGGCTTGTGGTTGTTTGTCAGTGTGATGGCTAGTGAAGACTCAGTGGAAGTATTCACTCACCTAGACTTGCCTTGGGGTTGGTAAACCACTTAGAGCTTATTGACTGAGTTGATAAACCACTAAGGTGTTTGTTGGAAGGATGCTAAACCACTTGGCAGGTTGAGACATTTAGGTGCTTGCTTAAAAGGGTTGATAAACCACTAAGTACTTGCCTTGAGGCTGATAAATCACTTATGTGCTTGCAAAGTAAGCTAATAAACAACTTGGATAGTGTGCTCTTGACTCCTACAATGCTTTCCTTGAAAATCCAGCTGATAAACCACCCTTAGAGTGACATCATTCTCTTGGATTGAGCCGAACTTCATTGAACCTTGGGTGAATCCCTGTGATCTATTTAAGAGAGGTAAAAGAATCATTATGGTGCTTACGGCATGAGGTAGTTGCTAAAACACCTAGAAAATGTACTCCCTCTCTTGTCTCATTGACTTGATATTGGTGTGAAATTTCCTTGATCAAATAACTCCTCAGACTTTGAATCCCGCTCGGGGGTGGGAGGGAGTGTTATAAAGTGGCCTTTTTGCTACCCCTCATATAGATATCACTATGTTAATTTGCTGCTGTAAATGAATGTAAATGAGAAAAATATAAATTGTCTAAGCTATAGGAGTGGGTACAGATTTAGAGGTCTGATGAAGGGGAAGTTACTTGTGCAATGTTTAAACCTAGAACTACACCCACTTCATTTAGTTTTCGATCTATCTCCCTATCAGATTAAAGGTTTGCTAGTGGAAGCATTGAAATTTTGTATGGGTATTCTGAAGGGAATGATGAGGGCTATGTTGTCCCTTCCTCCATAGGATATGTTGGGGAAAGTCAACACTCAAAGGGAGATAAAGGGCATAGAAAAATGCAGGAGAGGAGACACTATGATGTGGGACGAGAACACACAAAAGCAGTGTGTGGGAGCACACAGAGGAGCGACATGGAAGCACAAAAGAGAAGAAAAGAGAAGATGGCTTGGGGCCAAATCTTGTGTTGGAACATCGCTCCCTGAGCCTTTTGGGGTGGCCTGTGGTTGTTTGTTAGTGTGATGGCCAGTGAAGACCCAATGGAGGTATCGATTCACCTAGTGCTTGTTGTCTCGATTGATAAACCTCTAAGTGATTTCCTTCGGGATGATAAACTACTTTGAGCTTGTGGAATGGGTTGACAAACTATTGGGGTGATTTTTGGAAGGCTAACAAACCACTTGGCAGGCTGAGACACTCTGGTGCTTGCTGGAACGGGTTAATAAACCAATAAATGCTTGCTTTGGGGCTAGTAAACAACTTATTTGATTGCAAAGTTAGTTGATAAATAACCTGGATAATGTGCTTTGGACTACTGTAATGCTTTCCTTAAAAATCTATCTGATAAATCACCCTTAGAGTGATGTCATTCTCCTAGACTGAGAAGAACTTCACCGAGCCTTGGGTGAATCCCTGTGATCTATTTAAGAGAAGCATAAGAGTTACTGTGATGCTTATTGCATGAGACAATTGATAAAGAACTTAGATAATGCACTCCCTATCTTGTTTGGTTGACTTGATATTAGTGTGAAATTCCCTTGAGCAAATAACTCCCTAGACGTTGAATCTTGCTCAGGGGTTGTCAACTGCAAGAAAGGTTATGGTGTAGCTAGACTATGGTTGGGAGGAGAGTTGAAGTCCCTACTTTAGTTTCCAACCATTTAAGTTATTTAGATAAGAGTATTTACTTGTGTATAAATATGTACCATGGATTGATGAACAATGTCTTCTGTGTGCAATGAGGGTGTATGTATTAGTACAACTTGCAAAAGGTTGTTGAGGTCTTTGTATGTGCACGCTAAATGCCTTTTTTATATGCTACCAAAGCTATAAAAAATTATTATAGATCTTTGTGTTTATTGTTCATCTCATGTGTTATAAAGCTAATTATATGAATATGCATGATTTCTAGATGTGCTTCAACTATTTTGTTGTAGTGTGTGAATTCAATGATCATAGAGGAAGTATGTTATGTGCAATCTCTGTGAAATCGGGCTATTGGAGCCATTTCTCAACTTTATTCAACATCAGATGTTAGTTGTAAATATGTGAGAAGGTTAATGTAAATCCCTTTTTTTTCCATTGCTGATTAAAATAGGCTAATAACATAAATATATATTAAACCCCTCGCTGTAACATGTGATTGTTCCATATACAAATCTACAAAAAATTAAAAAAGATAATAGAAAATTGTGTTGCATGTACAAAATCTATAAAAAATGACATAAAGTTAAAACTATACACCCAAATGAATAAAAATATTATATTAGAAAACATTGGTGGAGGAATATATCCTATGTGGGAGGGGTCTTTGTATCTATTTCATATAAGCTACAGTGGCTTTCTCTTTTCCTAGTATGTTTTGGGAAGAATTATGGTAAAGAAGGTTGGGGAACTTATTGTGAAGAGTTTGAATGTTATAGGATCAGAGCGATGGCGATGAAAATGGTCATAGTGTGGAGAGTGGAGAAAAACCTCTATTTTTATAATAAAATGCTAGATTAGTCTTGATATGGTCAAATAATAAAAGATTTGCTGGACAAAATCAAGATCTCACTGTCATGAGTATTTTACTATTTTTGGGAGAGGAAAAGATTAAAATGGTCAATAATCTTTATTTAGTTAACAACTTAGAAAATAATGATTAATTGAGTTAATGAATAAAAATCGCTGTAATAATTAATAAACAAAAATGTGTTGATTAACTTTATTTCTAAGTGAAATGGTCAAATGGGTTAGAAATAATTATTAAATAATGATTTAATAAATTATTTCTAAGAGAATGTTGAAAATACTACAGAATAATAAATAAATAATGATTTATTTAATTGTTCCTATGGAAACAGAAAAAGTGGGTGAATGTATTTTTAATTATTTTCACATAAATGGGTAAAAATGAAAATGACATGAAATTAAATAAATTTCTGGGTTATTTTCATGTGGGTAAATTAATTAAAAATAAATAACTTAGGAAAGGGGTTCACTAAAATATTTCATATTGTGACAGTGACTTTTAATGTATAAAACCCATACTACAAGGTGTATTTTGATCAACCTAGTAAAATATAGCTAGTTGATCACTTTTAAGGTGATAATAGATTTCCCCCCAATGTATGAGTGCTAGGAGCAAGATGTATGACCGAAATACATTGTAGTTTTTCTTTCATGATACAAAAGAGGAGGTCATGGAGAGAGAGAAAGCCACATTAGCTAAGGGAAGAGACACATTGTTGGGAACGGGTCCCCCTAGGGTAAATGTTGGGGTTAAAAGCCCAAGTTTTGGGGCTAAAGGCCAAAGTTTTGTATAAAGATGTAAAGTCTCCGCAGTTTGTGTTCACGGAGCATGAAGATGTAAAGAGTCATCAAGAGTTTCCGCCCTTAGTTTATGTAACTTGTGTCGGATTTATGAGATCCACACTTGGTCCGCAGACCATGGGAATGTATAAAAATGGAAGTCTTAGAAGAGTCTAAGGCAGTTTTTGGTAGTTCAGCTGAGATATGTTTGGAAGAGTCATTGATGTAATGGGTGTATGATGGCTAAAAGTGAAGAGTCTTAGTGTAGGAAAGAGGCTCTGCAGTTGTGTGTGCAGAGGCCTAGGGTAGAAGTCCGCAGCTGAGTGTGCGGACCCCTGTAGCTATGTGCGCAGGGTAGTTAGAGTCTGTAAGAGAGATCTGAGCATCAATAAAGAGAATTATTCTAGAATTACCCATGTATGAGCTATTTTACTTCTGTTATGAATACATGCAATTATGTTATGTTGAATACTAGGTTTATGATTTAATGTTGTATTGATGCGCGAATCTATGTGTCTTACTTTAATATATGAATGCAAGTAAGAATATATGTTTACGTGAAGATAATCATAATGCATGTTGAAGTTATCCACTACTTAAGCTAATCTGGGTAAATACAACAGTAAGAGTAATAAAGGAGGCGCGTAAGTGTTTAGATCACCTATTTAGGGTACGTGAAAGACAGTCATACACCTTCGCGGAGGTCTAGAGGACGACTAAGGGAAGTATATCGATAAGGCCTAAAAAGCTTATCGATCTACGCGAAGGAAGGGTTAGGGTATAAAGCGACATCACTGCTATCTCAGGGTGCGAAAACTTGGTTCCTGCATCCTCCTATACTACTTCGGGTGAGACTTCAATCCACGCTTCACGGTTTGATGCCAAAAGGGCTAGTAGTGTAGGGATTTGCTTGGCTAATTAATGTTGAACTTGGGTTAGGGCCCATCAAGACAACAAATGGTTCTGTTGCTGATTAAGAAAAGGCCTTATCACCTCAACCCCAAGTATCAAGAGAAGGTACGCTTAGAGTTGGATAAAATGCTTGCTGCAGGCATTATTGAACCAGTCGAAGAATCTAATTGGGTGAGCCCAATAATGGTTCAGGAAAAGAAGCAAAAGGATGAAATAAGGATATGCATAGACTTCAGGAAGTTGAATGACACCTGCGTGCATGATCCCTTTCTAACTCTATTCACCGATGAAGTGCTGGATAATGTTGGCGGCCAGGAAGCATATTCATTCACTAATGGGTTCTCGGGGTACCATCAGACCAAGATTGCACATGAGGATAGAAGTAAGATGACCTTTGCGACTAAATGAGGTTGCTTCAATATATTGTGATCCCTTTTGGGTTGAAGAATGCGTCGACAATATTTTCACATGTAGTTATTGCAGCATTTAATGATTTCATTCATAAGTTTTTGGAGGTATACTTTGATGATTGAACAACGTTTGGGTTGGTAAAGCACCATGTAGCTAGCTTATGCTTGATGCTGGATACATGTCAAAGGTATTAGATCGCGCTCAATTTGAAGAAATGCTTGTTCTGTGTCCCTTTTGGGATCCCGCTGGGACATGTGGTATGTAGACAAGGCTTAATGGTAGACCCTGCTAAGATTGTGGTCATCATCAATCTGGAGGCACCAAGAAGTGTGAAACAACTGCATGCAACACTGGGGCATACTAGATACTATAGATCATCAAAAGCTATGCCCAGATTACCACGCCGATGGATAAGCTGCTAAAGAAGGATGCTACATTCTGTTGGAATGAAGAGTGTCAGTAAATCTTAGATGCGTTGAAGGAAATATGGTCACCACACCGATCCTAGTCTTTCGGATTGGAAGAAGGAATTCTATGTGCATGTGGACGCATCATGTATTGTGTTGGGAGCAATACTGTTGCAGGCCGGTGAGGGAGAATTGGATCATCCTATAGCGTTCACAAGTAGGAAGTTGTGTAAAGCTGAGAAGAATTATTCAATGATAGAGCGTGAAGGGTTGGCTATGGTGTATACGCTCCAAAAGTTCAGGCACTATTTGTTATGCAAACACTTTAAGATGTATACAAACCATTCTGCGTTGAAATACCTGGTCAACAAGCCTGTGTTGGGGGGGAAGATATGCAGGTGGCTATTGTTGTTCCAGGAATATGATTTTGAAGTTATCGTGAAGCCAGGACGATTGAATGTAGGGCCAGATCATCTGTCAGGCAGTGAAACAGGAGAGGAGCCTACTAATTTGGGGGAAGGACTACCCGACGCGCAAATCTTTATGGTGTGTGTCACGGACAATCACTTTGAAGATATTATACACTTCCTGATGATGGGAATGACTCCAAAAGGGTATACTAGGCAACAAAAGAAGGAATTGGTGGTGCGCGTGACAGACGTTTTTGTCATTGCAGGGCATTTATATAAAATGGGCTTGGATGAAATTCTGCGATGTTATGTACTTGACTTTGAACGAAGAAACATCCTTGTTGAAGCTCATGGAGGAGCCATGGGAGGACATTATGCATGAAAAACTACATCACAAAATTTTTTACACACTGGGCTTTGGTGGTCGACGCTTCATAAGGATTCCAAGGCTTATTATAAGGCATGTGATGCATGTCAAAGGATGGGCATGCCATCGTAGAGGGATGAGCTGCCTCTGGATCCACAAATGTCATTACAACCATTCGAAAAGTGGGAAATTGACTTTGTAGTACCAATTCAGCCTCTAGGAAAGAAGATGGGTTCACGGTACATGATGGGTTCACGGTACATCATCACTGCGGCTGAGTATTTGACCAGATGGGTGGAGGCACAACCTGTAAAGGATTGTACAGGGGCAACAACAACGAAGTTCATCTTTGAGTATGTACTGACTAGAATTAGTTGCCCGAAGATTTTGATGAGCAATTGCGGTATGCATTTCCTTAATGAGATGATCAACACGTTGATGGAGGAGTTCTAGGTTTATCATTAGAAGAGTACACCATATCACCCGCAGGCTAATGAGACGTGGAAGCGTTTAATAAGATATTGGAGAATGTGCTGACGAAGGTCTGCAATGCACAAATGAATCACTGGGATATACACGTACCCTCGGTGCTATGGGCTTACAGAACGACTTGCAAAAAGTTGACTGGACAAACGCCTTTCAGGCTAGTTTATGGCGTAGAAGCTGTGATGCCGATGGAATACATCGTACCTAGTCTACGCATAGCGACATTCATAGGAATGACGGATCGCAGAGCCTTGGAGGGGAGGCTCGCGCAACTGACAAAGCTTGAAGAGGATATATTTCTAGCTAGATTCCGTCAACAAGTTCATAAGGAATGCAAAAAGGCATGGCACGATTGGCACATCAAACTGCGCACCTTCAAGGTAAAAGAATTGGTTTTATTATATGACAACAATTTTGACAAATTTGTAGGGAAATTTGGATGCATTGGCTGGGGCCATATGTCATCAAGGATATTACTGATGGTGGAGTAGTTCAATTAGTGAAGTTGAGCAGAGATCCATTTCTAGGGAAGGTAAATGGCAGCCGATTGAAGCCACACACCGAGGATCCGACCAGATGACTATATGGTGGAGGCATAGTCTTAACACTCCAGGTCGCTGAAAGGAGGCGTGGGACTATAAACTACACTGCCAGGATTGTAGAGCTATGCACCTGGGAGACTGTGCGGAGGGAGGAATGTCACAATATCGGCATAAGAGCGAAGGGAGTTGTGCTATAGAAGGAGAGATCACGTAGGGAAACCAAAAAGTGACCGTTATGGACATTGTTCATGATTTGACAGTGAGAAAATGGCTAACTGGAGTGGGGGGCAACATTTAAGTCAGAATTTAAGAGCGAGATATTTGAAAATATGCCGCCAATCTAGCAATTATGAGCAGATTTTGGGGGGAATGGTCGGATTCAATTTCAAATTCGCTTATAAATTACAGATGGCCACCCAATGAAAAACACTTTTCATTCTGAGAATTGAGGTGTTGAGTTATCAGACGCACATGAAACTTGAGAATTTCGAGGCTTTAGTGGCTAGTTCGGTATTTGACAAGTTGCCTAAAGCAACCCAGGAGCTTCTTACTAGACTCATATCGGTGCCTGTGGAACCGCAAGTGCTGGAGGATCGATGGCATCTGAGGGAGTTTCCCTTGAGATTGCAAGTGTAGAAGTGCTTGCAAAAGTGCCAAAATCGATGAGGTCACCCAGGCCGAGGCCTATGCCAACCAAAGAGGGCCTGAGGACAAAGAATGATAAGCAGAAAGCAACACAATCGGTGCATGACTCGCCAAGAAAGCACCAAAAGGAAAAGCCCACCACATAGGAGAAAGGCAAGGTAGTAGACTTAGAATCTAAGGAGGGCACCGAAGATGTGGATATGGGTGCAGAGGACATTGACATTGAGGGTGTAGATCCATCTCAAAGCTACCCGAGTACATCCCTCTGCACCAGGGTAAGGTGAAGGTCTCGAAGGACCTAGATGAGGGGAAATTTATGCTAAATACGTCGTTGCTTCCAAACCAGATCACGTTTGAAGGATCATGCTTGGTGCGCATTCCTGCTCTCAAGTTCGAGGATTGGGACTTGGCGAACATAGAACGATTCCTGTACTTGGCGACTGATACCTTTATGACCCATGTGTTTTATAAATATTCTGGTGTCACTATGCTGGAGCTGCAATGGTGGATTAAAGGGGTGGACAAGGCAGGACTATTAAACCTGCTATGGGTGCCACCCATAACCTTGATGGTGATCAAACAATTTCTATGCTTAGTGCACAATGGGTGCCTGTGGTTAGGAGAATCGATACCCATCACAGATATGTTGATCCACATGGTCACATTGCTACCACATTCAGGGTTTTTTCTGGCCATGGCATTTGGTGGAAATATGGGTGAGCGCGACCTCGCTGTGAGAATGAAGGAAAAATTCAAGCTTGCCAAGGAACCCTGCGGATACTCAATCTCTAGCATAACCAACCCCATGGTTAAGGTCGCCACCCAGATTTTGGCTGGGAAAATAATGAGGAAGTGTCATGTGGATGAAGTACCACCACCAGTTGTGTCATTAGCAATTATGTGCACAGAGGGCATACAATTTAATTGGGCGCACTATCTCTGCGGTGAGTTCCTTGCAAACTACAAAGAAGCACAAGACCAGAGTAAAACCTTTCACTACTCTTGGTTACTGTTATCAATTGTGCTGGTTGCATGGGAATTATTGGAGGAAAGCCAGTTTCCTCCGGTTGCGTCATATCTACCAAAAGTAGCAAAGTTCACTTCACTATGGGCCACCAAGGATGCCACGAGGGTCCAGGATGCTAAAATATTTTGGGCGCTGATGGAGGCAAGTATCCTCGCCATGATAAATCATAAGATGAGGCTATCCCCAACTATCTTTAAGCAATTTTCAGGATATGTGGAGTTCAAAGTGAACTTCCACTACGTCTCCATCTAGGCGCAAAAGGATCCCGAACAAGAATGGTATGATATGCCATACCAGGCAACGGATGATGCAATCACAACAGTCCTAGAGAGTTGGACATCAGAGCGGCGCACGGCCTCAGACTTGTTAGCTGGGTCTAGTAAGTTTTCCGCAAAGCAAAAGAAGGAAGAAGCCTGGCTAAAGATGCAGCAGTTTTCCGAGAGGAGGAAAAAGGAGGCTGAAAACAAAGCTAAAGTAGATCGTGTTGCTAAGAAGCAGGCAGAGGAGGAAGAATAAGAGGAAGTGAGTGACTCTGACAGAAGTCAGAAGTCTCCTTCACCATAGACGTAGGAAGAAGAGCAGCAATCAGGACAGGGAGGTGCAGACCCGGAGACTACTCCATTCCAGGTTAAACGCACTAGGGAGTAGGAAACTGTGGGGCCACGGAAGAAGTCCAAGGCCAAAAAATCACCACTTGACCTAATCACTTTGACTGAAGGTGATTTGAATGATATTGGGGACACAGTGAGGGATGCAACCACGAAACTACTGCAACTATCCGAGTAGCAACAGAAGTAAGCCTTAGTCGCCATTTAGACGGGTCTGTGCAAGCTGCAGATCCAGGCCACTCAAGTGCAGACCAGTGTGGGATAGCATAGCGCGATGTCAACTAGCTTGGTGCTTGGGACCTCAAAAGCAGTGGAGCTGGTCCGCTCCTTGGATACCCAAGATATCATGCTGCTAGATGAAGCATTGACTACATAAATGGAAGCTGACAAGGCCACATTCAGAACTCTTAAGAAGGTTGGGTTGAACTTGGCTATGCTGCCAAGTGAAGCCCTTCACACCCTGCAAGACGGTGTGATCGCAGAACTTCAGGCCAGAGAGAAGCATCCGCTGAATGTGATCAGCGAGCAGAAGGTCAACAATGCCCAGATGTTTGTAGAAAAGACTTTTGCAATTGATCTCCATAAGAAGATCACAAAGAAGAATGATCACACCACAACTGTGGTAGCTGAAGCTTGCATAACTGTTTCAGAGCTGAATATTCCAGAAGATGCACCAATCGACACCATTTTTTGGAATCTCACTGCAGGTGTGCGCGACACAATGACATATTTGGCTAAGGTTCAGGTTGAAATGAACCTTAAGATCACAAAGCTCGAGTTGAGGGTCCAAACTTTGAATCCACCAGAGATCAGACAACAGCGCGAGGCAGCTATCAAGGATGTAGTTTCCGTAGTAGATATCGCAGTAAAGGATTGCACTTCACTCTTCGAGAAGTTGCTCAAACTAGTTACTATCCCGCAGGAAGATCCTAACGTGTAACAGCTAGAAACAGAGGTAAGAGAACTACATTAGAGGTATGATGAGGTCAAAGTGACGACGCGCATCGTTGCCATCACACAAAGGTTGGCGAAGCTACAGGAAGCGAAGGCACTGAAGGAACAGGTGGACGTAACACAACGCAAGGAGGCAATCCTGAAGGCCAGATTGGGGCCTTGGATAGATGAAGCCTATGTGCTCATGACCACCATTAAAGGAAATTTGGATAGTATGCAGGAAACACAACAAAAAATATAGGTAGATAACACAGGACCAACGACGAAGCTGCTGGTCGAGCAGGTTAAGTAGGGGGCAACGTAGTGTACCGTCGAGGTTGCACTAGTACAAGTGGAGCTGGGAGGTCTTCGTGATAATATCTACGTGCTAGCAGAGTGGCTCAGGGGCGAGTCACCATATTTGTGTTGGGGGCCTGTTGAGAACGAGTCCCCTAAGGTCAATTTTGGCGTTGAAAGCCCAAGTTTTGGGGCTAAAGACCCAAGTTTTGTATAAAGAATGTAAAGTCTCCACATTTTGTGGTCGTGAAGTGCGAATATGTAAAGAGTCATCAAGGGTTTCCGTCCTTAGTTTATGTAACTTGTGATCCTAGTGGCTCTAGACACAAGCAGAAGTCCTAAAGGACTCAGAAAGGGGAAAAATTCAAAGTGGTTAGATTGCTCCCAAACCAGAACCAGATCGAAGTGCTCATTGCCCTGATTCCAATAGTGTGAATGGTACTCAAATCCGAGCTTGTATGAGGGAGAATTAGCGAGTCAAATTTTTGGTCAAAGTCGGGCTGTGGGCTAGGTTTAAGTGTCCTACAGTTTGACTGACCCCAGGGCATGAAACCTAACTCCCAAAAGCAAGAAAATTTGTTGGGTCGTTAATTTGTCTAATAACCCTTATATTAGATAAAATCGAAAAAATATTCGATGTTAAATAAATAAATAAATAAAAAAAAAATATATATATATATTTGGGGTGGCGGGCCACCAACCTTGCCACCCGCCCAACGACCAACATAAATTAAAAAAAATTGTAATTAAAAATGGCCAATGGGCCATGAGCCCTGCCGGCCCCAAATCCACTGTTATAACCCACAATACAATTAAGTGGGGTGGGTGGACCACCTCCAGTGGACCCGGCCCACACCCAACCACTATCCCATCTGACATACAACAATTACATTAGTTGCGGAGCCAGCGGGGATTGAACTTGCCCGGCCCACGTGGGTCGGCCCCCACTAGGCAGCCCCATGTGTCACACCAACAACGCCAACCAACCCTCACCTTCGCCACTTAATACGCCAACCAAACCTCAATCAACGCACACCATTAATACAACCAAACAACAAATCCACATTAAAAAATCAACGCACCTTTAAAACAGTTCTCCACCAAAAATTATATGCAAACCAAATTTGGGAGGGGCAAGATTTGATCCCCCGACCCGTTCTCAACCACTGTTGTATTTTTACCATTGGGCGAATGACCAATTCCTTGTAAAGTTTTCCCAACGTAAACTACTTAAGCTCAGTTCATTTCCACAGTGAGGGAGGGGAAAACAGAAGCGCCAAACGGAGGAATGGAACCACGTTATGCAGAATGGAATGGGGGCCAAGGCAGAATGCGGAAACCAAGGTGCATATTTTTTAATTGATTTGTAGGCAGAACCATGAGCTTGGAAAAAGAGCAGGTGGAACCATGATTGAGCCAATTTTCTAGGAGGGTGAAATTTTGTCAGTGTCCAAATTGGACAAACTTTATCTCTATCCTACACCTCTCAGCGACACGAACCTGATGGTGCAGAAATAATTATGATATGAGCAACAGATCTTCAGATAACCTAGAGGAGGGAATCTTTGAGGAATCTAGGGGGAATCTAAAAGATTCATGTAGCCCCAGATTTCCACTTTCTCAAAATTCAGAAATTTGACAGTCGATTTTACCCTATTTGACGCTACAAATTTGATGGTGCATTCAGATTTTCCATTTGATCATTTCATTGTTCGACCACTTTTCAAAGTGGAGTGCAGGTGTTAACATTCAATGTGCAAGCAGTCATTTCCATGAGATCCGACACTGTGCGATTGATGGTACGTCCAGATTCAACAATTTGACATCCTTTTTCTTCAGATGGCCCTAAGATGTGAGGTATATGCAGTGTGTTCATGTACTTCTTTTTTCTAGGAGATGCATTGTGCTGCACAAATCCTTGTTTGATGTTTGAAGTGGGATCTTGTTTTCTTGTTTCATGATTCCTGCTTGATGTGAAGCGGAATCATCTGTGGGATGTACTTGCTTTCATGATTCATCATGTTTTGTTTGAGATCCCTTTGTCGTCATGTTGATGGGATACTCATGTTGTCGCCATGTATGTCTGAATTGAGATCCCTTTGATGCCATGTTGGCAGGATGCTCATTATTGTCATATGTGAAATTATGTCATACTGATAGGAGTCCTTTTTTAATGAGAGTTCCTGCAGCGGAACATCTCTTGGAGCCATTCTTGTGTGAGGGAATATTCCTTATATGATAGAGAAAGCACATGCATGTACATCATCACTCTTTCCAACACTTAATGCAGTTTCCTACACCATCTTGACACCGTGGCCTGAAGACGTAGTCCCTCCTGGACGAACTCCATAATCAAAGTCTTGTGTATTATGTTGTTGATTCTTGTCATGTTCCTTATTCTTTACAACATGCATTTATGTTCCTTTATGCTATTTTAATTGCAATTCTAATCACATCACGAAAGAAAAATATCTTGGTTAAATCCGGGAGTTGAGGAAACTTAGATCAACGTGTGTTGGCTTTATGAGATCAACCCTTGGTCCGTGGACCATGGGAATGTATAAAAAGGTAAGTCTTAGAAGAGTCTAAGGAAGTTTTTGGTAGTTCAGTTGAGATATGTTTCGAAGTGTCATTGATGTAATGGGTCTTTGAGGGCTAAGAGCGAAGATTCTTAGCATAGGAAAGAGGCTCTGCAGCTGTGTGCATAGAGGCCTATGGTAGAAGTCTGCAGCTGAGTGTGCGGACCCTTCCAACTGTGTGCGCAGGGTAGTTAGAGTCTGTAAGGGAGATATGAGCATCAATAAAGAGAATTATTCTGGAATTACTTGTGTATGAGATATTTTACTTTCTGTTATGAATACATGCTATTATGTTATGTTGAATATTGGGTTTATGATTTAATGTTGTATTGATGCGTGAATCTATGTGTCTTACTTTATTATATGAACACAAGTAAGAATATCTATTTACACGAAGATAACCATAATGCATGTTGAAGTTATCCACTACTTAAGCTAATATGGGTAAATATAATAGTAAGAGTAATTACAGAGGCGCGTAAGTGTCTGGATCGCCTATTTAGGGTATATGAAAGATAGTCGTACACCTTCGATGAGGTCTAGAGGATGACTAAGGGAAGTATATCGATAAGCCCTAAAAAGTTTATCGATCTACGCAAAGAAAGGTTTACGGTATAAAGCGACATCACTTCCATCTCAGGGTGTGGAAACTTGGTTCTTGCATCCCCCCATATTGCTTCGGGTGAGACTTCAGTCTGCGCTTCGCGGATTGATGCCGAAAGGGCTAGTAGTATAGGGATTTGCTTGTATAATTAATGTTGAACCTGGGTCAGGGCCCATCAAGCCAACAAACGTGAGGAGGAGGTGATACCAACATGTCATGGAAGAGTCTCCAGATGGTGTGTACATGATCTCAATGAATTCGGGGAGGAAAACCCATACTTGGAAAGACAACTGAGTATAAAGAATAATGATGTGCCCAACAAAACGGGTATGGGGAAAATAATGTATAGTACATAATTTCTTAGTATAATTGCACGATAAAATGATACAATGATATAGAGACGTGTCTGGGATAAAAAGGCTAGGTTTGATACAACGAATGTTTGTAAATTGAGTACATAGGAACAAATTCCCCAAAGTTGATGAGAAGGAGAGTTCACAACCAGAGAAGCTTTGTTGAATAAGAAAGGGTTTTCAAGATCTCAATGAGCCAACTAAAGGGGGGCTTATGTGGTGGGCTCTATGATTGAAAAAAAATGAGCCAGTCAAATATATTGAGCTACATCTTAGGTTGGATCATGAATTTCTGATGGGTGGGCATGTTGGGGACTAATTGAAGGGAAACCCCCTCCTGAGGCCTGGGAACATCTCACAGATGCCCAGTAAATGCTGATACAATTTTTTGAAGCACTGGATCGTCAAGTGTATGATTCTTGATTGTGTGATAATGAGTTGGAGTCGAGCACGTGAAAAACAACCAAGTCAAAGGGAAATAATGTTTCCCTTTGCTTGATCTAAGGAACCCAGTAGTGAATAAATAGGATCCAAGGTACACCACCCTCTAGGCCACTCTGCTAGAATAAATATGTTGAATTCAATAAAGGAGGGCACACCAAAGATGAGGCAATGATGAGTCCTCAACAAAGGTATGAGTGATAGTAATGTGACTGACAGAGACTAACACAAGGGGTAGGGAATGAAGTGGTCTGATGGGTGGGCTTATGAATTTCCTTGTCAGAGCATAATATGCAAGGTTGACATGGTCGTGACTAAAAAAGGTTACTAAGGGGATGGCCAATTACTTAGACAAAATATTTTCAAAGATAGATAAAGAAATATGGAGGTAAAATCTCAGCAATATAGTATGGGTACGACACATGAAGGTTCTGATTTATTGTAACATGACTCATTGTGGTTATGCATAGACTCCATGGGACATAATGATGACCTATCTTTAATTCTTTGATCAAGGGTGACTCAATGATGTTGCCTCTAAATGAACCAAGTACAAGTGGTACAAGGCCCTCTCGGGGTGAACAAAAATATAATAAGAGAATGGGAGTTTGGGGGGACATGGGTTGTCACCATAAAAATGAGAAATGCGAATGATGTTAGCTTTGGTAATCCCAAAGTGAAGGAGATAAAATAGAATGGGAACCAAAATGCAAAGTGGTAATGGTGTTGGAGTGCCCATGTGACGAAGGCTCTAACACTTGATAAGTGGCAAATGTGAAAGATGGATGGGTTGATTTTTCTATCGAAGTGTGGGGGTCCTTAAGGTGATATCCATTGAATGACAGGAAAATGCAATGAACGAGGTGATGCTACTAATATTCAAAGTGCCACAAGGAATGGGCACAAAGGATACCCTAAAAAAATGAGTTAAAAGTGGTTACTCATGAAAAAAATTGACACATGAGTCAACAAGTGCAAAGATAAGGTGGTGTCAGTGTACGAGTGAAAAATATGAAGAAATTTAATTAAACAAGAAGAGAGTTAACATCTCGTGGAAAAAATGGCTTTTAAATGAAGTATCAAATCAATAAAAACTAAGATAGACCCATTATAGAGCTGAGAAAGAGATTTCCAACAGTGCTAGTGGTTCATAAAATGGAGCTAGTATTAACCCATGATGGCCAATGGAAAAATGGTGGGTTTTTCCTTTAGAAAGGGTTTCCCCTCCAATTCTAATTCATTTGGGAATTTTTTTGTTGGTGAAGTTGGAAAGGAGGAGGAGGAGGCCCTAAATCTTGGTGAGATCATAATGGAAAAACCAACCAGTAGAATTCATATATGCGACTTTCAGGTTGGTTTCCTAACCCTACTTGTTAATTTTAGTGGTTTAGATTTCTAGATTAGGGATTCTTTTGACCTTAGGGAAACCTTCATCAAATTTTTTGTGCCAACGCATTTGATTGGCCTTTTTCTGTGTTGTAACAAAGATACTAGGGCATTAAATGCTTTGGGAAACACATTCTTAGGTGGAAAACTTGTGTTGGGAATATAAGATGGAGGGTTCAAGGGTTGAGGGGGTTTGTTGTCCCTGGGTAGCCTTGTGTCCAAATTGTATGATAATGAATATATGATGATCCAACACTAAAAAATTGATGGTTTTGTACAGATGTGGTAGATTTCAAGGTATTATGGTGAGAATGAGATTTTGAAGATCTATGATCGCAGGTTCAGGTGAACTAGGCAGTGAGAGGGGATCTTTCTTACTAACCATTTAATTAGGGCCATGGATCCTTTACTTACCTGTATAGTGAGATATTGGGATCTAGATATTAAGGCCCTTATGATACATGACCACATATCCCTATCACCATTCAGGAGATTTACTTTATGACAGGGTTGCCACCCATGGGGGTAGTAGGATATGCACATCTAGTGTTACCTCAGGGGAGGCATGTGGAAGAATTTACAGAATAAAATTATGTGCCAGGTGCCCGAGTAAGGGACTCAACCATCCAAATGTAGGATATAGAGATTTTGGAGATACATGTTCAATGAAATTTTTGATCTGCATTCTAGGTATCTATGCTCTGCACAAGGTCTCAGGGGGGCCGATGATTTTGGTGGAGAGTGTGCTTGCAAGGACCTACCTTGGGTGGGCCCAGATGTTATTGAAAAAGTTGAAGTTACAATTGACGTCATGGTAGAGGGATATTGTAGGGAACTGTTATTCTATCACAATATTGTGATCATTCTTCTTTGAGAAGATCTTCACTCTTCAATCCCATATCTGAATTTGAGATGGGGGCCCACAAAAGCCCAGGATGCGATGTTAAGGGAAACTAGTATGATGGGGAGGAGGAGGGGGAGTTGGGAGGGTGTTTCAACCTGAGTATTTTTCCAATTGGAACCAACTCCCATTATAAATAGAGGATTACACTACCTTGAGATGAAGTTTCAGGAAAAATGAGAGTTACCACTCCCACTTGGACAAGCATGGGGCCCAAATGATATGTGATGTGTTGTATATGTTTTTTATTATCATAGGTAATATTTATGTGGTACTAACATTCATAATTGTGACATGTAGGTATTGCACGAGTGAGGATGACAGAATAGGGAGCATGACTAACAACACAAGGGCTACATATCATGGAGCATGTTTGTCTTAGGGGAGATGAGAGATAGATGAGTTCAAGGAGGATCTCAGATGGATATTTGACATAGCACTGAGTAGTGCCACAGAGCATCGATGGAACGAGCTAAAGGATCAACAAAATAATGTGTTTGCTAATCTTCCCTATGAGTGGTGATCCCTTATGTGGCGAGCATGTATGGTTGGTTATGCTATTAGAGGTTTATGTGTCGGGGGAGTGGTCCTGATAGCATGAGACCCTCAAGTAGATGATGAGTAGACTAAGGGGCATAGGTGCCCCCAATTTTTCACATAGGATGATAATTATCTATGGAAATGCTTGATGCATTTAGAATAATGGATTCCAAACACTTGTATGGATTCTTTTAATACATAATATTATTATGCATGATGTGCATGGTCGTCATTTGTTTATGGTTTGGTTATATTCTTATGGATGCATCTGATAAATGCCAATCTATAATGTTTTTTGTGATGGTATCTACATAGTTATTTTGGGATCTAGGAACATGATTGAATGAAATGGATTCAAATTTACATGCAAAAAACTTAATTTATATATATTTTCTAAATAGGATAGGGTTACACACATGATGATTACCATCCAATTGCATGATAGGAAGCCAAAAATTGAGACAAACATGAAGGTGAAGGATCCGATGATTAAGGGAATCAACTAACAAACCTATCACAACATAATGTTCAACCTGATTATTGATGGAAGATCCAATGTAGACGTCACTAGAGTGAACTAATGATTGCAAAGGGGAAAATATGGCTCATGCTATTAAGGCTAGATTATATGAAAAACAACTCACATTATCTGCATAATTGATATATGGTGTGGATGATGGATCCATTTTAAAGGTGAAAGAAGAAAACCAATAAGATGAAAAAGAATGAAAAAATACCTTCATAATGCTAAAAGAAACAAGAATATGCATTCTATGGGAAAATCCTAAGGTAGAATTACTTGAGGTAGAGTGCATTGCGAGGGTTCGGGAGAATCTCTCCCTTAGGTCCCTCAAGGATATATGCCCCCTTACCAAAACACATTTTAAATATGTAAGGGACTCACCATAATAGTTCAAAATTTCCATGCCATAGCATATCATGGGCCCGATCATTAATGATAACTCAATCACCTTCATGGTAGACATGAGGGTGGACCTTACTATCATATTGGGATTTGGTATCATTTTAGACAATTCAATGGTTTGCAAAGAAAATCAACGGTATTAATTGGCACATTCCAACATAATAAGTCTTTGATATAAGGGAAAAGTATCTGGGAGGATTTGAATGACAAGGTGAGGGGAGGGAATCTGACACTCGATTGGTAATACTACCTCCTCCCAATGCACAAGGTGGAAAGGAGTGAACTTGGTCGTAGTCTTAACATAAGTTCTATAGGACCACAATGCAGGGAAGATCATTAATGACAATTGGTCTTATTATTATTCATCATATATTGAAGCATAGTCTTAAGGATCTTGTTGACAACTTCAACTTGTCCATTCCCTTGCAAATAATAAGATGATGAAGATTAGTGCTAAAAAACTAAAAATGAAGATACCTCACACTAGATTTCATCTTTGAAGTGTTGGCCATGGTCATAGACTCTTCGAAACCCCAAATCAAGCACTGACATGGTTAAATAAGAAACAAGTTGTGGTAGCTATAGTGTTATTAAAGGTGGTCATTCCCTCAACCTATTTGGTGAAGTAACCAAAAACCAAAATTATGTACTTATTTCCATTGGAGAAAGTAGGTTTACACTCCATAAAGTTGATGTCCCATTTATATAAAGGAACAACAACAATAATGGGGTACAAAGGAGTGGGTGGAGCTCTTGCCATAGGGAAAAAGTTTTGGAAATCAGGACAATTCTATATTGCCTCAATGCAATCACTAAAGAGAGATGACCAAAAGTGGTCGGTGAACATGATTTTCTAGGTAGTGGCTGTTAGTGTCTGTCTGTCCTGCCAGTCACCAATGATAAAATATACTCTTTCAAAGTTTTGATAGGGTCCTAAGTCATTTTTTATAGTTTCAATAGGTTTTCAAATACAAATTTTGTCACTGGTTAGTATGTCTAGGTATGTTACTACTCCCTACGTTTCATGGTCAAGTTGCCATTTTGGTCATGTCATCACTCATTGTGATAAGTCATCATTAAAGTGTCTTAATAATCATATCAGTCATCATCTCATGATCAGTCATGTTTCAAGGTTCAAATCATTAGTTTCATAATCCATTAGGTGTCATTATTCTGTCAAGTCATCAAAATGGTCAAAAAAGAGTCATGGCATCACTTATGGCCAATCATTATGGGAGTAATAATGAGGGGAAACATAATGTTCAAGGAGATTTTAGGATGTTTCATCATCCTCATTCATACCCCATATACCTCCCTCAACCTTCCTTCATAAATCCCCTCATTCCATCTAAAACCCCTTTTTCCTTGAGAAGATCCTTAACGTCCTAAGTCAAAACCCAATTTTCCTTGGAAAAAATCATATTCCATATTGGAATTCCCAAAATCTAGCCTTATCCCAAAGTCCCTTTGTATATCCCTCTAGCCACATTTCCATTTTTTTATACACTGAAACTCTAGCTGAAGTCCATGCTTTGATAATAGTCCAACTCTAGCCGTTGTTCCATTTTCCTTTGAAATGTTTCAAAAAATTAATAAATAATGTTAAAGTCCCTTTTAAGGGTAGACTGGCATCGCATATCGCTATCGATGCATATCACATGAAAAATAAAATAGTGCCCATATTCCCTCCTCGATCGCGATCTTATTTCCATTCGAAAGCTCTAAGGCCTTTTCGCCCCCCCTCTATGTTTCTCTTTATCGGCGAGGGGGGGATCCGAAAAATGGTTTTCCCCGCTGCTACGTGTCCTCCCCTCATCATTTTGTACCCCCCCTCTAATTCCATAAATTGCTCTTATCCCCCTCCGAAATAGGTTTTCCCCTCTCCCGCCGTAATCCACACCCCGGTTATGTCACCCTCCATTTCTGTTCCACCTCCACTCCCCTACTCCAACGTATCATCCTTCTGCCTATAACTTCCCTTCCAATCTACCAATTGCGATATTTTCCCACTCACCGATATCACAAAACTCCTCCATCGATAAGCCTTGTCACCCTCCTCCCTCTCCAATTGCAATGAGATCCGACCCGCCGATTACGATATTGCAATCGACGATCACAAAATATTAAGTTCCCCTTCAGGCGAAACCCCTTCCCGCTCCCTGATGGCAATGTGTGATTTCCTCTAGACACGATATGTTAAGTATTTCAATTTTAAAAATTTTCAGGTTCGCCTTTTTTGTAAAACAGGAAAAATTAGTGTAAAGGCTTCTCTCTGTATTACGATTGTGATACATTATAGGCCCATCCTGTATGCGATTGTGATAAGGATCAACAACCTAGATTTGATTGGCCTAGATAAAAAAACTCAGATCGACGGTTCATAATTCTTCTCGGTGGTCAATATTAGTTAATTTTTTCATGCCCCCAGCTGCATTTTCTCGCTGTTTTCATATAACTTTCCTTATTTTCTCAACTGAAAGACCAAGACCTCCATTCACAGAGCACCCGATCACTCATTTCACCGTCGCTCCTAGGACAATGAGGACCTTTTCAACATGTTTTAAGCAGCAACAGGAGAAAACATTGCACATTCATTACAACAGTTTTCAGAACCAAATGAAGTAAAAAGTGGAACAATAGTGAAATTCATTAGCCAACAGGATTAACGAAAATGTCTATTCGAGTCCTCACTTACACCAAAATGCCTAGAACAACACCAGAGCTCAACCAAATGATATTTATAGCAATTTTGATCTATTTTTATAATTTTTGTAAGAAATCTTGAATTCTATTTCAAGACATTTTTCTGTAAATGATTGTATAAATACTTAAGATTTCGAAGTATTATGGGTTGGATGTTTGTGAATCACAGCTTTGGAGCTAGTGTAAATTTTGCAGTAATATAACAGATAGTTGCAGTTATTATCTTAGGGTTCTTGTGGCATGTTTCCATGACAGTGTTTTCTCTGATATTTCTTTTCGTACCATCTCTATACTTTTCTTGTGACCATCTCATGAGTTTTAAACAAAATTCATAGGTTATAGGCTATGTTTTGTTGAGATTTTCATGCTAGTATTCTTTCTTCTTGATGAATGAATTCATGGTTACATGTTCATTATGATCTTCTATCTTTTCGTCTCTGTACAACCCCGACAACCTATTTTTGTCACTGATCATGCCTACCTTTCCCCATTATATCTCTGCAATTGATCATTAGAAACCTTAGCCTAGTTCCTAGATCTATGAGCTTCATCCAACAAACTCTAAAATCAAACACCATTGAGATTAATATATAGCCTAACATATGAATTCCCTCTCCATTCATTTCATTGGATGTGAGACTTTTGAGTGAGCCTTCTCTAATTTGGTAGTGCTAGTTTCCAAGTCTAAAGATTGGTTTGAGGTTACCTCCTTGGCTTCCTTTCTCAGCCTTGGGACATTAAGGAGTGCTAACAATTTTGGCGTCCATACTAGGGAGTGAAGTGACAAATCTTGCCCAAGGGTTTTCTTGTGAGTTCATCAAGATATAGGTCTATGGGTGACATGTCCTAGTTTTCAAGAAGGTTGATTCAGTAATTGAGCCAAAGTGCAGCTTGAGGAAAACACTGGCTCCTAAAAGATATACAAGGTTGAACCCAGATTCCAACCCTCTAGTAGTAGTTGGCAATCTTGACAAACTTTTGAGGAAATTGAAGTCTCAACCTACAGAATCTGAAACAGGTACATCTCCATTTCTAAGAACTACATCTTTACACACACAACTGATTTCTCTTGAAGATTTGTCTTTTGATCTAAAATTGAGTTATCATTATTCAAGTCCAAGTCTGAATCTTCTCTTTAAGAAACACTTTTTGACCTTGTGAAGTTTGAGTCATATGTACAATCTTCCGAAGATTCATATGATAAGCTTGACAATAAGGTTTGGTCAAATTTCCATAAAATTTGGAATCTAGTTGATCAGTTGAATGTAACTTTTGAAAAAGCTTATACCCTATATCAACAAGAGGCTTTCCCCATTGTAAACCCTCTTGACACTGCTACCCCATTATCTTCCACCATTAAACCATCATCTCCTCCCAAAGGATCCTCCTCCAAAACAACTCCTCCATTAATACCCACTATTGTAACTGTCATATTACCTTCTGCAACCTTTATGGTGAGATTTGGCCCTTTCATTTTGCCTGAGCAGCTTGCTGCTTTACCTCATAATTATGGTCAAAGGTTGCCTCTGTTTGATGGAAAATCCAAGATCATAGCACGACAACATGTTGATAAGATAAATGATTTCATTGACCTCGAAGAAGTCGATGAAGATGATGCTAAAATGCGCCTCTGATCCAGATTTAAACAGGAACGCAATAAAATACAGAGATAACCATATACACAAAGATGCAACGGAAATAATACTTCATTTCATTAATGGAAAACACTGAAATATGCTTACAACCGGAAATAGAAATAAACCAGCTAGGGCGATGGTAGCTTATCTCTGAGAAGAGATGTGTGGCTACATGCCTCTGAACTGTGTTACAAATGAGGCTCGAAGGCCTATTTATTGTTGAGAAACAATGGAAAAACCCTTCACATTCCAAAAACCTAACCCTGGAAGATGAAACGCCAAATTGTGGGCCCCGTTTTTGGGTAAGTTGGTACATCAACTTCCCGGGGTCGCGAATTGGTCGTCTTATCTCCGTTTGACGTGCATGATAGCCCGTTGGAAAGATCTCTCCGAGGACTACGACGAAAAATATGATTTTTAGACAAAAAAATCGCTAGCGGTAGATTTCCCAAAAAACGTCGTTTAGGGCCTCAAAACGGCTCCGGAAGTTTAGGACCCAAAAAACTACTAAAAATAGTAAATTGTGCTATAATTAAGGAAACTGAAAGAACTGAAAGAAGCACTAGAGGGGATCCACGTGGAATTAGCGGGTGGCCACTAATATCCACCTGGATCAGCCTCATAGCTCAAATGTTTTCTGGTGAAGTGAAGAAGTGGTTCTGTGCTTTTCCAACTACCTCAGTAGTCAATCCCTAATAGTTGATTGACTTGTTCCTGGCCAGATGGGAAGAGAAAACGAGCCTCCTCTAGATCCTGGGTGAATACGATTCATTGAAAAGAGATCCAAATGAATCCGTGCAAGACTTCAATGTCAGATTCAATAAGGTTTACAATGTTATCCCAAACAACATCAAACCTCCTCCTAACTTGGAATTGTTTCATTATCCTGATGCCTTTGACCCTAACATGGGCTATCAGCTGAGAGAGAGGAATCCTACATCTCTTGAATAAATGTAGAGGAATGATGTGAGTGTTGAAGCAAATTTTTTGATTAAGAAATCTAAGATGAAAACAAGAAAGGTCACAATCAAATAGGATCCCTCTACTTCATCGGATGTTAAGATAGACACTTTAATCAAAATGATGGAGAAAATGATGGATAAGATGACAATATCAAGAACTCAAGTCAGGAATCCTAATTACCGAGGTCAACAACAACAACCTTAGTTTAGGATAAAACAAAGAGAGTAGAAAGGTTACGATCAGCAAGCACAACAACAGATCCGTACTCCATTCTAACAAAATTATGAACAGGGAATTGATGAAGAATACGAGTTTGTAGGTGAGAACCACTTTTTTGAGCAGGATCGACAACCTATTTTTCTCAGAAAAGGGGATGAGTGTTCTAAGGAAACATATGCAGCTGATTATCAAAGACTTTTTCTTTCAAATGATGATGTGTTGGCAGTCGAAACAAAAGATTATCAAAGGGGTTACCAAAATTCTCTTAGCCAAGTGAAAAAATAGTATAATTTGAGGAGCAAAAGTTTGAAACTTACTTCAAATCCAAAGAAGCCTACTTCTAAAACAGATACTCATACTAAAGAATCAACCTCTGCAAATTAGAACAAAGAAAAGGAGGCCGCTACCACTAGTCAGGGAAAGAGCAATGTAGAAACACAAACTGGAGGACAAAGAAAATATATTCCCACCAAAGAAAAACCAAAAACGAAGGATATGACTTCCAAAGAGGTAGAAAAACATCTTAAATTATTTAGTCTAGACAATGAGATTTCTAAACTGAAAATTTCCATTCCTTTGACCGAACTAGTTAATAATGATCAATATAAATTCCATATAGCCAAATTGCTGAAGGTCGATCAAATGTCAGACATGGTGAATGTTAGTGATGACCACCCTCAACTTTTGTTTGGCCCTGTCGTAGATGGAAATTTAGAAGACAGTGAAGTCCCACCATTTTACCTCAGTCTTAGGGTCCATGATTGCATCCTCCACAATGCCATGTTAGATTCCGGAGCTTCTCACAACCTCATTCTGAAGGCCATTATGGACAAGTTAGGATTTGATATTACCTGATCATATCATGACCTTTACTCCTTTGACTCAGGAAAAGTCAAGCGCCTCGACTTAATTAAATATTTGGTAGTATCTTTGGATCATATTCCTGCAAAAAATGTTCTGATGGATATGGTTGTTGCTGATATTCCTCCATGGTATGGAATGTTTCTTTCCTGGTCATGGGGAGCAAAACTCAAAGGTACTTTGCAGATTGATTTCTCTTATGCTACTATAGTAGTGTTCGGTCAACTTAGAAAAGTGTACCTGGAAACCAAAATGAAAAATATGATTACTAGCAAAGAGAAGCTGAATAATCACTCTATACATGTTGTACATACTGATTTAGAATATTTTATTTTTTACAATGATAGTAGTTCAATTGTTTTAGATAGTAAGATTGAAGAAGTTTCAAAAGTTTCAGAAATTTCAGAAATTTAAGAAGTTTCGGGTAGTGTTGAAATAGTTCCACTTGTAGAAAATCAAGAACATGGATTAAATAGTTTGCAGCCTAATGTATCATTCGAAGGGACAGTGAATTCAGTGAAGGAAATAGATTATGTCAAAACAGTGGATCATCTTCCAACAAAAAATAAAGATCGGTCTTCTGAATTTCAGTCTCCAGATGAGGAAGAGGCTCTTTGGACCACGAATTTTGATGGAGCCCTGGGAAAGGAAGGCACTGGAATCAGAATTTGGATTCGTACTGCAATGAATCACTCAGGTAACATTCCTTGTAATGTCAGGGTATGTTCATATAAACTAGCTTTTGATTGTTCAAATAATGAAGTAGAATACGAAGCCTTGATTACAGGTCTTAATATTTTTAAGAAGCTAGGTGAAAAAATAATTTCAGTTTATGGTGACTTTGAATTGGTTATCAAAAAAGTAAAGGGGGAATATCGGGCCAAAAATTCCAAGATGCGAGCATATCACAATGCTGTGTTAGATATCCTCAAAACATTTCTTGAGTATACATTATCTCTGCTTCCAAGAAACCAGAATTTCATGGTTGACTCTCTTGCCACTACTGCAAGCATGTTTAAAATCCCAATAGATTCCAATAAGAAATTTGAAATCAATATTAAACATCGTATTGATGTCCTTGATAATCTCAGGTATTGGAAAGTGTTTCAAGATGATAAGAAAATCAATAATTTTCTACAAATGGAGGAAGAATTCACCACCTCTTACATTGATGATGTATTTTATGAAGATGATCAGGAGATCCAAGCCACAGAGTTGTAAATATTAGAACTAAAGGACAATTCCATTCCAAGAGGTATGGTACCATTAGAAGAGCTCTTCGATCATGATGATGTTGCACAGAAGCCAACATTGGTCCCCACTGAATCAGGATTTGAAGACATTAATATTGGTACAATTGAGAAGCTAAACATGGTGAAATTGTCAAAGTCTTTAACCCCAGAAATGAAATGTAAGTATGTTTCACTTTTGGCTGAGTTTTTTGATGTGTTTGTGTGGGAGTATTCATATTTGAAGGTTTATGATAAAATTGTAAGTTGGCATACTATTCCTATCAATCGCAATCAAAAGCCTTTCCACCAAAAGCTCAGGAGGATCAATTCGAAACTACTGCCATCCATAGAGAAAGAGGTAAAAAAATTATATAAAGTTGGCTTCATTGTTCCTCTTCGCTTTGCTGAGTGGATGCCAAATCTGGTTCCAATGTGGAAGAAGACATGTGAGATTTGGTTATGCATTGATTTCCGAAATATCAACGAAGTGTCCTTGAAAGATAATTACCCTCTCGCAAAGATGGATCACATTCTGCAAAGGGTAGTGGGTTCTACTAGAATTTATTTACTCCATGGCTATTCCGAGTATAAACAAATCTTGGTTCATCTGGATGACCAAGTAAAGACATCATTCACTACATCGTGGGGTACCTTCATGAATGCCAATATGCACTTTGGGCTAAAAAATGCAGGAGCTACATTTCTGTGACCAATGGACATCGCTTTCGCTAATGAAAAGGATGTGTTTCTGGTTATTTACCTTGATGCTATCACAATTTTCTCCCAAACAGATGAAGACCATTTACATCATTTGAGGATAGTCTTCGAGAGGTGCAAGAAATTTGGCATATCACTGATTTCGAAAAAGAGTTTGTTTTCCATGGAAGAGGGAAAATTACTTGGTCACATCATATCAAAGGATGACATAGGCATAAATCTAACAAGAATTGAGGCAATCCAACAATTGGATTATCCAAGAAACAAGAAGGAAATTCAGTCTTTTAATGGTAAGATCAACTTCTTGAGAAGGTTTATTCCTAGCCTTGCCGAGCATCAAAGAGAAATAACTAATATGTTGAAAAGTGACAACAAGGTAAATTGGTCTGAAGATGCAAGGAAATCTTTCAACCAAGTCAAAATTGCATTTTATTGTGCTCCCATCTTGATTAGCCCTTATTACACTATGGATTTTATCATCGTTTCATTTGCTTCTGAGCACACATTGGCTGTTGTCCTAATGCAGAAAAATACCAAAAAATAGAGCAGCTAATTGCATTTTTCAGCTGAACCATAAGGGATGCGGCATTAAGGTACAATATCATTAAAAAACAGGCTTTAGCCCTAGTAAAGGCTTTGAAGGACTTCCGGGTGTACATTCTCCATTCGCATATTGTTGCCTATGTTCCAAATGTTGCAGTCTAGGATGTTTTGATGTAGAATGATCCTAAAGGTAGGCCGGGTAAATGGATTGCTGCAATGTTGGAGTATGACCTCAAAATTAAGCCCACAAAGTTGATCAAAGGGAAGGGTTTGATGAAGCTGATGACAGAGTCCAATTTACATGCTTTGGACATCAATATTATTGCTGCAATGTCTGAAGAAGAAGTGGCTGATTCATCTGTTCAGGTATCACATATTTTTACCTCATCCCCTTGGTACTCATATATTGTTTATGTGCTTCAGAATTTGAATTCTCCACCGTGTGTGTCGAAAAGCAAGGCTAGATCACTGAGGTTAAAAGCTCAAAGGTATTGTATCTTGGATAATGTTTTATTTTGGAAGGAACTAGGGGGCATTTTGTTGAATTGTCTGGTCCAAAGCAAAGGAAAAGAGGTAATGAATGAGTTTCATAAGGGTGATTGTGGTGGTCACCTTTATTGGAAAACTACAACAAATAAGGTTTTGAGAGTTGGGTATTAGTGGCCAAGTTTATTTTCTAATGTCTGCAAAACTGTAATGAGTTGTCATGAGTGACAAATCTTTCAGGCAAAGAAAAAGTTGTTACCGCTACCCTTGCAGCTCATTTCTGTCCAAGCACCTTTTTAGCAGTAGGGTCTTGATTTCATTGGCGAGATTCACCCTTCATCTTTAGCTCAGCACAAGTGTATTTTGATAGCAACCGACTACTTCACGAAGTGGATCGAAGCCATCCCCACAAGACAAGCTACGAATGTGGTAAAAATTCAATTTCTTGAGTCTAATATTTTGTCCTGATTTGGTTGTCCACAGAGAATTATCATTGATAATGCAACAAGTTTCAAGTCAAAAAAGATGATTGATTTCTATGAAAAGTACCACATCAAACTTGGGCATTCAAAGTCATATTACCCACAAGGTAATGGGCTAGATGAATCATCAAATAAATCACTGGTTAATATCATCAAGAAGTTGCTGGAAGAAAACAAGAAGAATTGGCACAAAACGTTGATCAATTCTCTGTGGGTAGACAAAGTGAGCACTAAGAAGTCCATAGGTATGTCACCTTTTCAGATGGTATATGGAGTGGACACTATTTTTCTGACTTCTCTTGTTGTCCCGGTGATGAATATTTTGCAGGATGTTGATAGTGAACCCAATGATACTCAACGAAGGATCAATCAGATGATTCATTTGCAACAGTCTAGAGAGGAAGTTCTCTAGAACACTTCAAAGCTTCATCAAAAGATCAAGAATATCTATGACAAGAAAACCAAAGTAGATAATTTTAGTTTGGGAGATGTTGTTCTCTGATGGGATGCCCGGAATGAAGAGAAAGGTAAGCATGGAAAGTTTGATAACTTGTGGAAGGGACCATACAAAATTTCAGTGTTTAGAGGTTAGAATGCCTACTTGTTGGAAGAACTAGATGGCCAAGTGCTACCAGGAGGACCAATCAATGGTCGATTCCTCAAGCATTACCTCACTTGATTTCTTCCGAAATTTTTCATTTTCATTGTACATATCAGTTTATTTTGCTTCCATCTATGAAGGACATGTCATGAAAGTTTGAAGCCCATGGAGAAGACCCTAAGGCTTTCCTGATCAACTGTTGTTTTGAAAGTTAAGTCAGTTTTAGTTTGTCTTATGTTTTGTCAGTTAGTCATTTTAGTTTTGACTATTGGGTCTGTTTATTATTTTTGACTCCATTGCCCAATGGATGAGACTACCTGATCTATGATGTTATTGACACATCCTAAAAGATTTTTCATCCCCATATGGAGATATTGTTAGTGTCAATCTGTCCTGCCAGTCACCAATGGTCAAATGTACTCTTTCAAAGTTTTGATAGGGTCCTAAGTCAATTTTTTATGGTTTCAATATGTTTTCAAATAAAAATTTCATCACTGGTTAGTACGTCTGGGTATGTTAGTACTCCATATGTTTCATGGTCAAGTTTCCATTTTGGTTTTGTCATCACTCATTGTGATAAGTCGTCAGTAAAGTGTCTTGATCACCATCTCAGTCATCATCTCATGGTCAGTCATGTTTTAAGGTTCAAATCATCATTTTCATAATCCATCAGGTGTCATTATTAGGTCAAGTCATCAAAATGGTCAAAAAAGAGTCATGGCATAAGTTATGGTCAATCATTATGGGAGTAGTAATTAGGGGAAAAATAATGTTCAAGGAGATTTCAACATGCTTCAACATCCTCATTCATACTCCATATACCTCCCTCAACCTTCCTTCATAAATCCCCTCATTCCATCTAAAACCCCTTTTTGCTTGAGAAGATCCTTAAATCCTAAGTCAAAACCCATTTTTCCTTGGAAAAACTCATATTCCATATTGAAATTCCCAAAATCTTGCCTTATCCCAAAGTCCATTTGTATATCCCTCTAGTCGCATTTCCATTTGTTTATACATTGAAACTCTAGCCAAAGTCGATGCTTTGATAATAGTCCAACTCTAGCCATTGTTCCATTTTCCTTTGAAATGTTTCAAAACATTAATAAATAATGTTAAAGTCCCTTTTAAGGGCGGAGATTCGCATCGCATATTGCTCTCGGTGCATATCGCATGAAAAATAAAACATCTCCCATCTTCCCTCCTCGATCACGATCTTATTAAATCCATCTGACAACTCTAAGGCCTTTTTGGCCCCTCACATTATGTTTCTCCTCATTAGTGGGGGGGTGGGGGGGGGGGGGGGGGGGGGGGCATCTGAAAATCGATTTTCCCCCGCTACTGTGTGTCCTTCCCTCATCATTTCACACACCCCCTCTAATTCCATAAACTGCTCTTACCCCCCCCCGAAATTGGTTTTCCCTACTCTCGCTGTAATCCACACTCCAATTATGTCACCCTCCATTTCTGCTCCACCTCCACTCCCCTACTACCACGTATCATCCTTTTACCTATCACTTGCCTTCCAATCTACTGATTGCGATATTGTCCCACTTGTTCATATCGCAAAACTCGTCCACCGATAAGTCTCGTCACCCTCCTCCCTCATTAATTGTGATGAGACTTGACTCGCTGTTTGTGATATCACAATTGGCGGTCACAAAATATTAAGTTCCCCTTCCACTGAAACCCCTTCCCACTCCCCAATGGCGAAGTGTGATTTCCTCTAGATGTGACATGTTATGTATTGCAATTTTTAAATTTTCAGGTCCGCCTTTTTTGTAAAACAGGAAAACTTAGTGTAAAGGATCCTCTCTGTATTACGATTGCAATGTGACACATGCTCATCCTGGATGCACTTGCGATAAGGATCAACGACCCAGATTTGATCGGCCCAGATAGAAAAATCAGATTGACAGTTCATAATTATTCTTGATGGTCAATATCAGTTCATTTTTTCACGCCTCCGACCGTGATTTTTCGCTATTTTCATATAACTTTCCATATTTTCTTGACTGAAAGATGATAGCCACCATTGATAGAGCACCAGATCACTCATTTCACTGTCGCTCAAAGAACAATGTGCACCTTTTCAACATGTTTTAAGTAGCAAAAGGAAACAACATTGCACATTCATTACAACAGTTTTCAGAACCAAATGCAGTAAAAAGTGGAACAACAGTGCAATTCATCAGCCAACAAGATTAACAAAAATGTCTATTTGAGGCCTCACTTACACCAAAATGCCCAGAACAACTCCAAAGGTCAGCCAAAATTGGCAATTTTATATCTATGTGCAACAACATAATCATGTATTCAATACATAAGCACATATGCAGTATATTTTAAGGTTAATAGAACTCCCTTTTACCATTATATTGTCCATCATTTTCATGGACCCAACTAGCCTACATGGCTTCCATACCTAATCATGCTTGTAATAGATATTATGTCACATAAATCTAGGGTATATATAAAATTCTAAGAGTAATCAAACACACATTAGTTAATGGAATCATTTTTCCAGAATTCCCTTTTTACCCTTTTTCCTTTCTCATATGTTGGTTATCATATTAGTGCCAATTTTCCTCTTGGTGCTCCATTTACCTTTTCCTAAACATTTTATTATCCATGCAAATCATACATTACCTCTTATTTATAAGTTTGTGTTTTTCTTTCCACCCAACCATCTTTCCCCAAGGCCCCCAAGTATGTAAATCAAGGGACAATTATAAAATTAATAGGCAATCCAATGGGTAATATAAAAGGTAACATCACAAAATAAAATAAAATCCATAATCACAATAACAAAAGAAAATCATAAAAAAAACAACATGGTCATGCATATTCAACAACCATCTAACATCCAATTACAATATTAAAGTTTAAATGCATAGCATAACAATATCAAAACGTATTCCAAAAATTTACTCCATATCCCAAGTCCAACACTCATGATACTTCCAACCATCAACCATGCATATACGTATATAAAAAAATCAATTTCTCTTCCTTTTTAGCCTGAGGGGATAGTCTCATTTTAGGTTTTATTCCTCATAATACCAACACTAGATAGGTTTTGTTTCCTTCTCAGTATCACAGGGTATTTTTCTTCGACCATCACTTCCCTTCTCCAAGGGTGGAAATTGACATGTCAATTCCTGGAAGTGTTTGTGTAGTTCCTAGTTCCAATATGTTAGTTCTTGTTATTGCATGGAAATTTTCTTTATCTCTGCCTTGTAGATCCTGAGCTCAGTTTCCAATTCCCTAAGATGAGCCTTTGTTATTTAACCAACTCATAAAATAGAATAAAATATAGATCAACGACTTGAGAATTAGCCTCTTCAAGGGGGAAACCTCCTTTACATCAAATAAATGAAAAATTCTTGGATGATACAAATGACAAGACCTCCTTTCCATATATAGGAGTCTAAGGGGTAACAATATAATGAGAGCCTATGTAATAATAATAATAATAATAATGAAAGGGAACAACAATAACAATAGTGGGCTTCTATGGGGCACAATAATAATAATATGGGGACTACATGGGCACAACAATAACAATAAGGGGGATTTAATAACAATAAAAATAAGGGGTTACACTAGTATTATAGGGACCTAACATGTCCTTCTCCTTCAAAAGTGTTGTCGTCAATGCTTGAGTAGTTCTGGATGCTTTTGTATAAAATTCTCATCCTTCCATGTGGAATTTTCAATGGGTAAGTTCTTCCACTTGATGAGATACTCTGAAATTGATAGATTTTGTAGCTACCAGGTTCTTGTTTTCGTGACTTCTTTAGGTTCAAATATGATTTTTCCTTCCTCGTCAAGTTCTAGCAATATTGTTTGAACTGGGAGCTTGTCATCTCTAACGTTCTTTAAGCGTGAAACATGGAAAACTAGGTGCACTTGGGAAGATGAAAGAATCTCCAATTTGTATGCCATAGTACCAATATTGGGCAACACCTTATAAGGACCATAGTACTTTGGTGATAATTTTATTATCCTTCTTAGCTTTATTTAGGGAAATTTCTTTGTATGTTTGTAGCCATAAAAATACCCAGTCACCTACATCAAAACTTATTTCATTGCGATGCTTATCTGCCTTTTGTTTCATTTGATTTTGCGCCAAAGTGATTTTATCCTTTAAGAGTTGGAGAAATTGTTGTTGATACTCATTGTGATCTTCCACTATTTGAACCTTAGAATTTTCTCTTAAAGATGATGTGATGGACAGTGGATGATATCCATAGAGTGCCATAAATGGGGTCATTTATTTATTTTTATTTTTTTCGGAAATGTGGAAGGTGCATTGGTAAGACCAAAGGAATGATAAAAAATTCATAATGACCCTCAAGAGTTCTGAATGCTATTTTCAGAATGCCTTCAGTATTCATTCTAATTTGATGATATGCTAAATGAAGATCTAACTTGGTGAAGTAAATTGCTCCATGTAATTCATTCAACAATTCGCCAATAAAAGGAATGAGAAATTTAACTTTAATAGTGAGCTTGTTGAGCTCCATATAATCCAAACACATGCCCCATGATCCATCCATCGACTTCTAGCATTTCTACAACCATATGTTCAATTTCACTCTTTTGGGAATAGGGATATCTGTAAGGCCTGATGTTTGCAGGAACACTTCCTCGAATCAAATGAATAACATGATCATGATCATGAATATGTGGTAGGACTTTGCAAGTTTAAAATACCTTGGAATTATTGTCCAATAATTTTTGGAGATATGGAGAAATAGATGATTTCGATATTTGAACCTCTAGTGAGCATAATTGTGCAATTACGCCGCATTGTTGTTTATTTAGAATCTTTGTCATGCCATTAGAGATGATTATGTTTCTCAGTTTCCCTGCAATACCCCTTAATTTAACTTCCTTTCCTCCCCAATTTTTTTTAAACAAAAGTTATTGAAAATTAAAATCTATTGTACCCAAAGATTGTAACCATTGGACTCCTAGTACAACATCAACACCACCCATTGGAATGGAAAGCATTGGACCATAAAATACATATTCCCCCATGGTTAGCTTGATGTTATGGCACTTTCCATAGTAATTTATAGTTCCCCCATTTGCAACCATCACTTGACACTCTAGTGCTAGATATAGGAAGCAATCTAATTCCTTGACTATCTTACAATGAATAAAATTATGGGTACTACCCGAATCAATTAGCACTATTACCTTTTTATTTTTGATATGTCCTTCTATCTTGAGAGTTTGAGGAGTGGTAATTCCTTCTAATGCATTACAAGATATGGTTAGATTCATTTCTTCTTTCTTTGGGGTTGGTTCCTGGTGTAAATCCTAGTTCTTTATAATTCCAACAGTTTTATGGGCTTATAGGACCACATGTAAAAAGTTGTCAAGTCAGACACCCTTCAGGTTAGTTTATGGGCAATAAGTTGTGATTCCCATGGAGTACATCATGCATAGTTTGAGGATTGCAGTTTTTACAGAGATGGCAGATCCTGATATAATGAAGGAAAGAATGGCACAGTTGCTTGCTTTGGAGGAAGATAGATTTATAACAGGATTCCATGAGAAGATTAAAAAATAAAGAGAAAAATCCTGGTATGACAAACATATTAAGCAGAAGAAGTTCCACGTAGGAGACCTTGTTCTCCTCTATGACAATAATTTGTGAAATTTCCAGGAAAATTCAAGATGCATTGGTTGGGCCCATATATTATCAAGAATATTACTGATGGAGGCGCAATTCAATTAGAAAAGTTAAATGGAGAATTGATCCAAGGAATAGTAAATGGCAATAGGTTGAATTTGTACAGGGACAATATGAAGAAGAAAGGAGAAAAGTCTTAGTGCCACCTGCAGTTGAAAGTGGGCATTAGTTTATAAACTACGTTGTAGAGAGCTTCGACATATGGGGTTACTTCACTACAGTCTAGATTATGTCGAAGTTCATAGGAGATGCGACGTAAGAGGGGTTGTTTTCTACAATATAAGATGTGTTGAAGTTACCCATAAAAATATGTCCGTTAAAAGGGAAAGTTAACATCAAAACACGTGGAAAGTTGCATTTATGAGGATGGATTAACAAGATCTAAGGATATATATGAAATTAATGAGCACAATCAGAACAAAATATGAGCTAATGATGGGGAAATAAATTCAAAATTGTTATAAAAAGCCGCATCCCACCCAGATTTGGCATTTGCTGATTCGAGCGTTGCTATTGCGGAGAAGTTGTAGAAATTTTCGTTGTCTTATGTCATTTGAGCGTTCTTGGGAAGAAATTTTTCGTATATTTCATGAGAAGGGCTAACCTGGGATCAAGGAAGCATCATCACCAACAACATCATTACCCATGCACCAGAGATCTCCATGAAAGAAACCAACTAAAGAGAATAGAACGAAGAACAATATAAGAAACCTGTCAAGCCTCAACAAGAAGCTGAACAAGTTAGAAACAACAAGGAAGAAGCAAAGAAAGTGGAAAAGGAAGTGTATGGTGCAAGATTTCCATCACTGTTAGTGTGAAAATTCCTGGAAGGTGCACCAAAAATCCTCACTTAAGTCACTAGGTGACAAGTGACCATAACAACAATTTGATGGCTGCTGTCATCTTAGATATGCAATACAAATGGAAAATCTATAGTAAAAGAAAACAAGATCCAAAATAAATAGTAGCAAAATAATGTATCCAGAATAATAACCAAATTGGAAACACAATTTTAAATGAATAAATCTTTATTGATAACACCTGGTGAAGGAGACCTACAGATTGGTCTGTAAGTCCCTCTCCATGGGATGGGTTCTTTGATATCCTTGATGCTTCAGAAATAGAATTCCCTCTCTATCATGTGAAAAACCAAAACAAAATGAAGAACTCAAATGGGAGCTCAAGAAAATGACAATAATGTTGACGATGATAATGATCATGGTGGGAAATAAATGAAAAACCCTCTTTATATAGCAAAGCATGGAGTTAATCTCGAAAATGGAGAATAATACAATATTGTTGACCAAATTCAGATCTAACTACTTGGAATACTTTATTATATTTATTGGAGAGGGAAAATGGACTTAAAATGGTTAAATTCCTTTATTTAGAAATAATTAACAAATAAAATGAAATAATTATTCTAATAACATAAATAAGGAAATTTAAATAAGTAATGATCTATTTAAATATTCCTAGGGGATTTAGTTATATGTAACAAGGAATAATTATTAAATAATGATTTAATAATAATTCCTAGAGAAAATTAAATAAATAATGATTTATCTAATTATTCTCATGGGATTTTTTGATTTAAATCAGAAAATAATTTAATAAAAGGGGTTTACTAAATTATTTTCTACAGTGAAAGTGATTTTACTATGGTAAAATGAAATCCACATGATGTATTTCGATCCACCTAGTTAGAAATGACTAGGTGATCATTTTTTGGTGATAACATTGTGGTTTAATGAGAGCTTCATTTTTAATTAAACAAAGTCTTTTGATAGAAATCACATGAGAGAATTTTTTGGCCGACGCGTTTCGAACCAACAAGTGTGGTTCATCATCAGGACTAGATGAAGAGGCAAACCATGGTAAAGGCTTAATAGAGAGCAATGTAGAGACATAATTTCAAGTAACGTCTATATTTGAACAATAGTGTTTAAATTATAATATTAATTTATTAATATATTAACAAATAGTGTTAAGTAAGACTATATAAATGGTAGTTTTTGAAAAAAATAAATTAAATAAGATATATTGCATTAATTATTAAAAATATAATAGGTAATGGCCATACCCAACCTACTTTTTGAAAAATAATTTAAATAATTTGTTAACCAAAATATTACAGTTCTTGAAAAATAATATTTAAATAATGATATTGGGTTATAATTTATAAAATGAAAATATGTAACGACTATATAAATGGCTAGCTTTGAAAAATATATTCAAATAAAGATATTATGTCATTAATTTATTAAAAATATTAATAGGTAACGACTATATTAAATGGATTCATTTTTGTCCGATCTCATTTAATTTCCATGTCCAAAATATAGTTTGCAACACCAAGATCTTTCATGTCGAATTTGGAGGACAATTATGTCTTCAATTCCTGGATAATTTCTTTGTTATTTCTAATCAACAACACATCATCCACATACAAGACCAAATAAATAACATGGTCGCCAATTAATTTAAAATACATAGGGTGATCATCTTTGCTTCTAGTGAAGCCAAGTCCCCATATATATGTATCAAATTTCTGATACCACATCCTTGGTCATTGTTTTATCCCATACAAAGACTTTTTTAACCTGCATACTAGTTCTTTCTTACCCTTCATCCTTCATCGCAAAGCCTTCAGGTTGCTTCATGTAGATCTCTTCTTCTAAATACCCGTCATGAAATGTAGTCTTCACATCCATCTATTTTAGCTCAAAATCAAAAGCAACAACAACAGATAAGAGTAATCTAATAGAAGCTAATTTGGAAATAGGAGGAAAAATATTACCAAAATGAATTCCTTGCACCTCGGGATAACCTTTTTCTACCAACCGAGCTTTGTATTTCTCCACATTGCCTTCTGCATTCATATTCTTCTTAAACACCCAGTTGTTGCTGATGGGTTTCCTTCCAACCGACAACTCCACAAGATACCAAGCCTCATTTTTGTGCAAAGATGCCATTTCATCAACCATGTCCTATTTTTAGAGTTTGCCATCCTCTGAATCTACTACTTCCTTGACAATTATGAGATCATCATCAGTAATAAATAAAGTAAAATTGGAACAGAAAGCAGCTGGACTGTACCTTTTTGGCTTCCTTCTTTCTCGAAGTGATCTTCTCACAACTGGAGTTTGTGGCTCTTCATCTTCTGATTCCTCTTTTGTTGTAGAGTTTGATTCCTCCTCCTTTAGTTCAAACTCTATCTTCTCAGGTTCCTTTGGTAGGACTTCATGTTTAATAACATCTTTCCACTCTCTAAACACCACATTGTGGTTGTACACAAACTTCCTTTTTTCTGGGTTCCAAAGCTTATAACCTTTTAAACCATCCTTATACCCAATAAAGACGCACCTTTCAAATTTACTATCCAATTTGGTTCTTTTCTCCTTTGGAACATGTACATATGCATCACATCCAAATACATTTAGATATGAAAGAGAGGGTTTCTTACAAATCCATGCCCCTTGTGGAGTCTTATCCTCCAATGCTAATGAAGGTGATCTGTTGACTAGGTAACATGCAATCTCCATTGTTTCTACCCAGAATTCATGTCCTAACCCCACACCACTAAGCATGTTTCTTGCCTTTTCCATCAATGCCCTGTTCATTCTTTCTGCAACTCCATTTTGTTGAGGTGTGTATGGAGTAGTCTTCTTTCGTGCTATACCACACTTTTTACAGAACTCTTCAAATTTCTTCTTGCAAAACTCTCTACCATTATCTATCCTCATCACCTTCATCTTCTTCTCTTTTTGGTTTTCCACCAAAGCCTTAAATGCTTTAAACCTGTCAAAGACTTCAGATTTCTTCCCGAGGAAATATATCCATGTATTCCTTGAGAATTCATCTATAAATGATACATAGTACACATACTTGCCCAGTGATGGAACCGAAACACGTCCAAACACATCATTGTGCACAAGCTCTAATATCTATTTCACCCTCTTAGCATCAGAGGGGAAACTCACCCGATTATGCTTCCCATAAACACAATTTTCGTAGAAATCAAAATCTAGAGAGAAATTAGACATACCTTATACCATACCATTACCATGAAGTATTCAAAGGCCCTTCTATCCAATATGTCCAAGCCTTTGATGCCATAACATGATCTTTTCTCCAGAGACCACTAGGTTTTCTGCTCCACTTTCAGGAACCACAAAACTGTTGCACCCATCAATAACATTGCTACCTTGAAGCTTGTACAAAGTTCAAATTTGAACTCCCCACATCAATATCAGTGCTCCCTGAATCATCTTGCAGGTATCTTTCTTGAACACTGTTTTTACACCTGCATCATCTAGCTTGCTTACAAAAATCATATTTCTAGCCAATGCAAGAATATGAAAAACACCTGGAAGTGTTATAATCCTTCCACCTTCCAAATTCAACTTGACTTTTCCATGACTAATGATTCTAGCCTTCCTGTCATGCCCTAAGAAGACATCACCACCCTCATATTTATCATACTCACAGAACCACTCCCTGTGGGGAGTGAAGTGAAAGGATGCACCTGAGTTAATCAACCATGCCTCATGATTTACATGTGTACTTCAAGAATAAGCCAAGCACACATCTCCACCTTCATCTAAGGTGGTTTATGCCTCTGAATAAGGAGCATCATTAGTTCCCTTTCCATTCTCAGGAGCTTTAGATCTATAGTCCTTTTTGAAGTGGCCTTCCTTTTTGCGTTTCTAGCACACCTTTACATGTTTTCTTGGAGATTTAGATCCCCCTCTAGATTTAGATCTCCCACTTGAGGATTTATTTTTGTTTTTGTTCTAGGACCTTCCTTGTACAGACAAGTTATCACCATTCTGGCCCTCGGTATTTGATCTCATCTCCTCCGACAACAAGGATGAGACTATTTCATCAAACTGCAAGGGAGTCACATTGCTACCTATTGCAACAACTATACTATCCCAAGAATCTGCTAGAGAACATAACAAACTGACACACTTATCTTCATATGAAATTTTTATATCAACAAATAAAAATTGACTTATCACAGTATTAAAGGCATTCAGATGCTATGTTGCCAAGTCTCCATCCTTCATCCTCAGGTTATACAACTTTTTCCCTAGAAACAACTTATTCACTAGAGACTTTGATTGGTACAAAGTCCCTAACTTTTCCCATAAAGCCTTTGCCGAAGCTTCCCTTGATACTTTCAACAATACTGAATCTGAGATACACAATTGCATTGTGATTTTTACCTTCCGACCCAAATTCACCCAATGTTCAGCTGGCATTTACGTTGATTTAGTACCTGGATCTACCACAATCCACTGATCTTTATTCACCAGTAGATCCTCCATCTTGAGTTTCACTATGCTGATTTTAAGACATGCATTCACTAAATGTGGCATAACGTTTTCACCTGGCCTTCAAATGAGATGATTTAAATTGTGTCATAAAAAATACTTCAATATCTATCTCCCTTAGAAATAGGTTTTGAAAAGAATATGATTTGATATGTGAAATATTCCAATGAACAACCAAGGCCTAAAATTGTCACCATGCAGATTTTTCGAAAAGCAGTTAGTATTTTGAGCATAACGTTTTCATATGATGTAAGATTAAGGTGATTCAAATTGATTTGGAAACTACATTCAAAGGGCCATGTTTCCTATGTATATCATGTAAAAATGTTTCCATTAGGCCCCTTGAATCAATGTTGTAGTAACTTTGTCAAATTTTCACTTGAGACCTAGTGGTTATTTTGATCATATTTTTTTGATTTGTGATTCAAATTGAAAAATTCAAAATGGATTTAAAAACGATATTTTAAGAGATACCTTGTTTTAAAACATGCTTTAAAAATGATCTTATATGGTTAACCAAAATATGATTATTCTTACTACATTTTACAATGAAATCATTCCAAATGAATATTATTCAATGATTTGAAGAATTATTCAGGAGAGTTTAAACCAAAAGTGTTATTGTGAACTCATTCTACTTATTTATTTATTTGTTTTATTCTATCATACTCTATTGTAGAAAAATAAATCATTCTCTTAAGTATAAGAGAATTTCCAATGCATCCATTTGCGTAACAAGATTATAAGTAGACTCATATCCAAGTTTGAAAAATATACCTTAATGAATGATTGGATATGAAAATTTAGTTGATAATAAATATTTGATGATAAAGAACGTTGAAAAATGGAGTGGTGTTGTGGCCTAATGACTAGTTGAAACCAAGTTTTGAAATGATCTATAAGTCTTTGATTCTCCTCAACTGTCATAACACAAAGTTCTTCTTATGGAACTTATTCAAAATCATGAATACACAAGAGATCTTGTGATACATATTCTAGATATTCTTCAATTTTTAGCTCTACTGCTTGAACTTCATTCCATGTGATCCATAACTCATTGATATTCTTACAAAGATAACTAAAAGAATCTTCTAGATTCTCTTCTTGTGGATCCTCTTCATGGATGCTTTATTGCTCTTCTATATTTCCCTAGTGACCATTCTAAATTATGGACAAGGATTTGAGAAGATCCTTGTGGTGGGATAACCTCCTCTAAATGACTTCTTTAACATCATGTTTTTTAGATCTTGTTTTGTAAATGCATTTGGTAGTTAATGAGTTTTTTTAGTGGTTCGGGGTTTTGTTTTAGGGATCTACCTTTCTAATTTTTATGTCTAAGTATGAATAACCATAAAAATGTTTTTGATTTTATGTTTTGTTGTTGTTATTATTATTATTATTATTATTTAAACAATCTTCCTAACTACTTATATCTAAGTATGCTTCCCCGGAAACGACACCAAAAATGTCAGTCTAATTTATGGAGTTGCATTAGAGCATCTATTTTACTTATCAATCTGGGTTGGTAAACTTAGAAGAAAACGAAAGTATATGGAATATTAGATTAAACTAGTGTAGGAAGTAGTTGTTTAGATGAAAATAATGGAAATGCATATTACAAATATAAAATTACTGAAAAGAAAGCATTGGAATTTTAATCTAGAAGCAAGAGTAATGAGTCTTTGTGGAGCATAGCCAACGAGTAAGAGGCTCTAACTTAGAGATCCTCGTTGTCCTTCCTCATTATCCTTATTCCAACACGATCAATTCCACCATAAAGCATAACATGACTAAATCAAGAAAGCCGTAAAGGCACAATTTCCAGTTTAGTTCTTAATCTAGAAGGAAGAGGATCTAAATTAGATGCCTTGGTTGACCTTCCCTACTTAAACCAATTACTGAAAGGAAATAATAATCAAATCAAAAAAGCCATAAAGATTAAATGAATAGACGCAATTTCCAATTCAATTCTTAATCAAGGAGGAAGAGGATCTAACTTAGATGCCTTGGTTGACCTTCCTTACTTAAACCAATTAAGGAAAGGAAATCATTGAAAAACATAAATTAACATGGCATATAATGGATCTATTCAGAAAATATTCACAAGAAATTATAAAGGAAACAACAATCTAAAATATTCACAATTATACATAAAATTACATTACGGTGTACTTAGCTCAGAATGGGGGCTCTCTACCCTTGCTTGGTACAATCGAAACTACCATCTATAGTAGATCAGCAATCACATCCCATAGCAATAACATCAAGAAGATAGAAGACAACCTCTTCAAATTATATTCAGAAATAGAGAAGTCTCCATAGTCATAATACATGTTCATAAGTGCTGAATGGTGTGCTTAAATAAGGAAAAAATATAAAAAACTTAGCTAAAATAGCTATAACAATATATAAGAGTCCTAATCCATCTACTCAGATTGAACTCATCCTTTTGGTTGCACAAAATATGGTAAAATCTCACTAAATCACAAAACTACACCTTTTAGTTAGGGATTTCTTGGTGACTGGTCAGGTTTGACCAACTTTCACCAAGCTTGTTTCGACTCATTTGGACTGTACCAACAGGAGTCTGTCAATCATTGGTTCCCAAGCTTCTCAAATATAGCTTCAGTTTCCACCCAGGTGTCTTGCACATACAACTTCAAAGGAGCCATTACGGGAAATTGTGTTCTAGTCAAAATAATTTTTAATACCCAATTTTTACTAAAAATTCTAAAATTTAAAAGACATAATTATTTTACCTTAAAGTGAAATAAGAGGCAAAAATATGGGAAAATGAACATGGTATGATGGCAATGGATGATAAATAGATGGATTATCCCTGGTGAAAAAGGGTCAAAATTGAGGGCCAACAACTAACATTGCTACAGATGAAGAAGAAGAACCTCGTAACATCGACATAGTAGAATCAGAATGATACCACGCAGTAACTAGACCTGACCTAGAGATACCATACATAACGAAGCCACTGAAGACTAAGAAGGTGAACATAGAATTAGAGAAGGAACCTAAGCTTGCAACAATAGGAGACTACTGGGATAAAGATACAGTCAGTAAAGTTACAGAGTTACTTCATGAATATCAAAAACTATTTCCCACCAAGTTTTTAAAAATTAAGGGTATAATAGGAGATCTAGGAGTCATGAAGATTCCCCTTAAGCTTGATGTGAAGCCAGTCAAACAAAGACCTTAAAGGTTGAACCGGAAGTATAAGGAAAAATTAAAGATAGAGCTTGATAAGATGATAACAACATGGATTATTGAACTAGCAGAAGAATCATAATGGGTGAGTCCTATGGGGGTGCAAGACAAGAATACTCAACGAGAAATTAGGATGTGTGTTGATTTGAGAAAGTTGAATGATGCATATTTACATGATCCCTTCCCTACCCCTTTCACAGATGAAATGATAGACAATGTAGGAGGTCAAGTAGCTTACTCATTTACAAATGGATTTTCAAGTTATCATCAGATTAGGATTGCACCTGAAGATCAACATAAGACCATATTTGCTACAGAATGGGGCTCATATCAATACATAGTGATGCCTTTTGGATTGAAAAATTCCCCTGCTATATTTGCTAGGGTGGTGGTTGCAGATTTTAAGGAATACATTCACAAGTTTTTAGAGGTATATTTTGATGATTGGACAATATTTGGATTGTTGAATAAACATGTTGGAATTTTAAGACTTATGCTCAACACATGTAGACATTATCAGATCTCTTTGAACCTAAAAAAGTGTATATTTTGTGTACATTTTGGCATATTGTTGGGACATATTGTTTGTAAGCAAGGAATAATTGTGGGCTCTGCTAAGATTGCTATCATTGTGAACTTTCCTCCACCTAAGACAGTAAGACAACTTCGTACTACGTTGGGACATATTGGGTACTACAGGAAATTCATCAAGGGGTATGCTCAAATTACCGCGCCTATGGAGAAATTGTTCAAAAGGGATATAAATTTTTAGTGGGATGAAGAATGTCAAAAGATCCTCGACATATTGAAAGAAAAAATGATAATTTCACCTATAATAGTATTCCCTGATTGGAATAAGGAATTCCATGTCCATATGGATGCCTCTTGTGTAGCTTTGGGAGTAGTACTGGCACAACCTGGTGTAGGAGAGATTGATCATTCTGTAGCATTTGCAAGTAGAAATTTATCTAAAGGAGAAAATAATTACATCACTACCGAAAGGGAAGGGCTGACTATGGTATATGCTTTGCAGAATCTTAGACACTATTTGCTGGGATACATTTTAAAATGTTTATAGACCATTCTACATTGAAGTACTTGGTTAATAATCTTGTATTAGGAGGAAATATTTGCAGATGGTTACTGTTATTCCAGGAATATGACTTTGAGATCATTGTTAAACCAGGGAGACTGAATGCAGGATTGGACCATCTAGAAAGATTGGAAACAGGGGAAGAACTAACTAGCATAGAGGATAATCTACCTGATGCATAGTTATTTGCAATCAGAGTTGCAGATGACCATTTTGCAGATATCATTCAGTTTTTGACTATGGGAATGGCTCCTTCAACGTATACTATGTAGCAAAAGAAATAATTAATGGTTAAGGCAACTAATTTTTCATTAATAGCAGGACATTTATCTAAGATGGGACCATATGAGATACTGCACATATATGTTCCTGAACATCAAAGATAGATGATTCTAGAAGAGGCTCATGGGGGCACATCTGGTGGATACTATGTAGGAAAAGCTACTATGCAGAAGATTTTAAGAGCAAGATTGTGGTGGCCTACACTACACAAATATTCAAAGGAATACCATCGAGCATGTGATGTGTGTCAAAGAATAGGAAAACCATTAAGAATAGATGAAATTCCATTAGTACCACAAGTTACATTGTAGGACTTTGATAAACAGGTTATTGATTTTGTTGGACCCATCAATCCACTTGGAAGGAGGACTGGTGTGAGGTACATAATTACAATGGCTAATTACCTGTTAAGATGGGCTAAAACACAACCATTAAGGGATTGTATCACATAGACTGATGTGAAGTTTATTTTTGAGTACATATTCTCTAGATTTGGATGTCCGAAGATTTTGATGAGTGACCAAGGTTCACACTACCTGAATAAGACTATTGAAGCATTGATTGAGGAGTTCCAATTTTATCATCAGAAGAGTAGCCCTTATCACCCTAAGGCCAATGGAACAGTAGAAGCATTTAATAATATTTTGGAGAGTGCACTTACTAAGGTATGCAATGTGAATAGAGATGATTGGGACCTTAGAATTACAACATTTTTATGGGCTTATAGGACCACATGTAAAAATTTGACAGGTCAAACACCTTTCAGGTTAGTTTATGGGTAAGAAGTTGTGATGGCCATGGAATACATCGTGCCTAGTTTGAGGATTGCAACTTTTACAGATATGGCAGATCTTGATATACTGAAGGAAAGAATGACACAGTTGCTTGCTTTGGAGGAAGATAGATTTATAGCAGGATTTCATCAGCAGGTACGGAAAGAAAGAGAAAAATCTTGGCATGACAGACATATTAAGCAGAAGAAGTTCTAGGTAGGAGACCTTGTTCTCCTCTATGAGAGTAAGTTTGTGAAATTTACAAGAAAATTCAAGATGCATTAGTTGGGCCCATATATTATCAAGCATATTACTGATGGAGGTGGAGTTCAATTAGAAATGTTAAATGGAGAATTGATCCTAGGAAGAGTAAATGGTAGTAGGTTGAAGCTGTACAGGGACAATCTGAAGAAGAAAGAAGAAAAGTCTTAGTGCCACCTGTAGTTGAAAGTGGGCATTAGACTATAAACTACATTGTGGAGAGCTTCGATGTGTGGGGTTACTTCACTACAATCTGGATTATGTCAAAGTTCATAGGAGCTACGAAATAAGAGGGGTTGTTTGCTACACTATAGGATGAGTCGAAGTTCGCTAGAAAAATATGTCTGCTAAAAGGGAAAGTTAATGTTAAAACACGTGGAAAGTTTCATTTATGAGGACAGATTGACAAGATCTAAGGATATATATGCAATTAATGAGCACAATCTGAACAAAATATGAGCTAATGATGGGGCAAGAAATTCAAAATTGTTATAAAAAGTTGTGTCCCACCTAGATTTGGCACTTTACTGATTCGAGTGTTGCTACTGCGAAAAAGTTGCACAAAATTTCATTGCTGTAGGTCGTATGAACGTTCTTGGGAAGAAATTGTTCATATATTTCATGAGAAGGACTAACCTAGAATCATGGAAGCATCATCACCCGTAACAACATCATTACCCATGCACCATAGATCTCCACGAAAGAAACTGACTAAAGAGCAGATAACAAAGAAGAAACAAGATAAGAAACCCGTTGAGCCTCAACAAGAAGCTGAACAAGTCAAAGACAACAAGGAAGAAGCAAAGAAAGTGGAAATGGAAATGCATGGCGCAACATTTCCATCACTGTTAGTGTGAAAAAGGTGCACCAAAAATCCTCACTTAAGTCACTAGGTGACAAGTGACCCTAACAACAATTTGATGGCTATTGTCGTCTTAAATCTGCAATACAAATGGAAAATATGCAGTAAAAGAAAACAAGATCCAAAACAAATAGTAGAAAAATATTGTATCCAGAATAATAACTCAATTGGGAAGACAATTTTAAATGAGTAAATCTTTATTGATAACACCTAGTGAAGGAGATCTATAGATTGGTCTATAAGTCCCTCTCCATGGAATGGGTCCTTTGATATCCTTGATGCTTCAGAAATAGAATTCCCTCTCTCAATCATGTCAAAAACCCAAACAAAATGAAGAACTCAAATGGGAGCTCCATAAAATGATGATAATGTTTACGATGATAATGATCATGGTGAGGAATGAATAAAAATACCTCTTTATATAGCAAAGCATGTACTTAATCTCGAAAATGGAGAATAATAAAATATTATTGACCAAATTCAGATCTAACTACTTGGAATGCTTCATTATATTTATTGGAGAGGGAAAATGAATTTAAAATGGTTAAATTCCTTTATTTAGAAATAATTAACAAATAAAATGATTTATTAATTATTTCGCGAGAAACAAGAAAGTTGTGGAATCAAATAATGATTAAATAGTGATTTTAATAATTATTCTATAACAAAATAAGGAAATTTAAATAAATAATGATTTATTTAAATATTCCTAAGGGATTTAGTGAAATGTGACAAGGAATAATTATTAAATATTGATTTAATAATAATTCCTAGAGAAAATTAAATAAATAGTGATTTATCAGAAAATAATTTAATAAACGTGGTTTATTAAATTATTTTCCATAGTGAAAGTGATTTTACTATGGTAAAATTAAATCCATATGATGCATTTCAATCCACCTAGTTAGAAATGACTAGGTGATCATTTTTTGGTCATAACACTCTAGGTTAACCAGAGCTTCATTTTTTCCCAATCTCATTTAATTTCCATGCCCAAAATATAGTTTGCAACACCAAGATATTTCATTTCGAATTTGGAGGACAATTAGATCTTCAATTCCTGGATAATTTCTTTGTTATTTCCAATCAACAACACATCATCCAAATACAAGACCAAATAAATAACACAGTGACCAATTAATTTAAAATACACACAATGATCTTCTTTGCTTCTGGTGAAACCAAGTCCCCATATATATGTATCAAATTTATGATACCACATCCTTGGTGATTGTTTTAACCCATACAAAGACTTTTTTAACCTGCATACCAGTTCTTTCTTACCCTTCACCACAAAGCCTTTAGGTTGCTTCATGTAGATCTCTTCTTCCAGATACCCATGAAGAAATGTGGTCTTCACATCCATTTGTTCTACCTCAAAATCAAAAGCAGAAACAACATATACAAGTAATCTAATAGAAGCTAACTTGGCAACAAGAGAAAAAATGTCACCAAAACGAATTCTCGACACCTGGGAATAACCTTTTGCTACCAACCGAGCTTTGTATTTCTCCACCTTTCCTTCTGTATTCATATTCTTCTTAAACACCCATTTGTTTCCGATGGGTTTCCTTTCAGCCGACAACTCCACCAGATCCTAAGCCTCATTTTATGCAAATATTCCATTTCATGAACCATGTCCTCTTTTCAGAGTTTTCCATTCTCTGAATCTATTACTTCCCTGACAATTATGGGATCATCATCAGTAATACATAAAGTAAAATTTGAATAGAAAGTAGTTGGACTATACCTTTCTAGTTGCCTTCTTTCTTGAACTGATCTTCTCAAAGCTGGAGTTTATGGCTCTTCATCTTATGATTCTTTTTTTGTCGTAGAGTCTGATTCCTCCTCCTTTAGTTCAAACTCTATCTTCTTAGGTTCCTTTGGTAGGACTTCATTTTTAATAACATCTTTCATCTCTCTAAACACCACATTGTGGCTGTACACAACCTTCCTTGTTTCTGGGTTCCAAAGCTTAGAACCTTTTAAACCATCCTTATACCCAATAAAGATGCACCTTTCAAATTTACTATCCAGCTTGGTTCTTTTCTCCTTTGGAACATGTACATATGAATCACATCCAAATATCCTCAGATGTGAAAGAGAGGGTTTCTTACCAATTCATACCTCTTGTGGAGTCTTATCATCCAATTCTAATGAAGGTGATTCGTTGACCAGGTAACATGTAGTCTCCACTGCCTCTGCCCAAAATTCATGTCCTAACCCCGCACCACTAGGCATGTTTCTTTCCTTTTCCATCAATGTCTTGTTCATTCTTTTTGCAACTCCATTTTGTTGACTTGTGTATGGAGCAGTATTCTCCCGTGCTATACCGCACTTCTTACAGAACTCATCAAATTCCTTCTTGGAATTTAACTCTCCACCGTTATCTATCCTCAACACCTTTATCTTTTTCTCTTTCTGGTTTTCCACCAGAGCCTTAAATTCTTTAAACCTGTCAAAGATTTCAGATTTATTCCTGAGGAAATATATCAATGTATTCCTTGAGAAGTCATCTATAAGTGGTACATAGTACACAGACTTACCCAGTGATGGAACTGAAACATGTCCAAACACATCATTGTGCACAAGCTCTAATATCTGTTTCACCCTCTTAGCACCGGATGGGAAACTCACCCGATTATGCTTCCCATATACACAATTTTCACGGAAATCAAAATCTAGAGAGAAATTAGACATACCTTATACCATACCATTACCATGAAGTATTTGAAGGCCCTTCTCTCCAATATGTCTAAGCCTTTGATTCCATAACATGGTCATTTCTCTAGAGACCACTAGATTTTCTACTCCAATTTCATGAACCACAAAAATGTTGCACCCATCAATAAAAATGCTACCCTAAAGCTTGTACAGAGTTCAAATCTGAACTCCCTGCATCAATACCAATGCTCCATGAACCATCTTGCAGGTATCTTTCTCGAACACTGTTTTTACACCTACATCATCTAGCTTGCTTACAAAAATCAGATTTCTAGCCAATGTAGGAATATGAAAAACACCTGGAAATGTTCTAATCCTTCCACCTCACAACTTCAACTTGACTTTTTTGCGACCAACAATTCTAGCCTTCTTTTCATCCCCTAAGAAGACATCAACACCATCATATTTATCATACTCGCAAAACCACTCCCTGTCGGGAGTGAAGTGAAAGGATGCACTTCCGTCAATCAACCATGCCTCATGATCTACATGTGTACTTGAAGAAGAATCCAAGTACACATCCCCACCTTCATCTAAGGTGGTTTATGCCTCTACTAAAGGATCATCATCAGATCCATTTCCTTTCTCAAGAGCTTTAGATCTACAGTCCTTTTTTTTTTTTTGTAAATTGTGGAGGGACTATTACTTCTATTTCATCCAGTCAAAATCATTACATAAACGTGATGACCTCAACCCGCCCCAAGGGGAAACTGGGTATTTTTGGCCATCTTAAGTCTTTTACTGCCATCCAAAAATAAAAATCATTAAGTCTATTTGTCCAGGCTATATGCACTATACAATCGAAGAGACTACCTATTTTCCTCATCTTCCTTCTATATCCATCATAACAAAATTTGATGATAAAACTATCCTCTACAGTCTTCATAAAAACAAAAAAGGATGAAAACTAACAAGACTATGCCTCCTTGCCTGGCTGCTAGTCCATATCCCTCTTGATATCAGGGTGGCAATGCTTTAGCTGCTGTTGAATTTCATCCATCCTTTTGTCCTGCATGAGCAGGGTAATCTATATATTCTTCAGTTCCTTCTTGAGGTTAGGAATCCCTTGAGAAAGCTCTGCCATTTCCATTACTACTTGTTCCATAGCTTTGGAAAGCAGCTGCTTCATGACCCAATAAACATGAAATGCTTGTTTATAAAGGGTCATGCGGCCTCTCGTGTTGCCAGGATTCGGGAGGAGATAAACCCAATCCTCCATTTCAGGGTCAGATTGGTCCTGGATAGCCTCCTCCTCCAAATGCTAGATAATTCTCCTGACTCCTTTATTAGTATTTTGGTAGTAGGCCTTTTCAGCAAATTGCACTTTCCTTCCCACTGATGCCCTGGTTTTCCTTCCATAAGTTGGAGCCTCCTCCTCCCTTTGACTTCCTGTTTTTCCCCTGCCCCTGCCTCGCTGGCCTCTCCGACCTCCCCTGCCCCTTCTCTTGCTGCCTTCTCCCACTGCAGTCCGCCTGCTCGAGCCATACACGTTGCCCTCTTCTTTGAATCCTCCGTGCTCGCATCTTCTCCATCCTTCACCCACCCACAAATCCTGACTGCCTTCTGTTTCAACGGCTTCACTCCTTCCCCGTTTAGCCCGCGTATGATGGCAGTTATCCTCGTCTGAATCAAACAATTCTACCTCCTCTTCGCTGTCATCCGGGACTATGACTGTCTCTCCATCGCCTTGCTCCGGTGCCTTTCCTTTATCCTTTTCACTCCACTTATTAACCCCTTCGTTGGCGGCGGACTCCCTGCTTCTCCCACACCTTCTGGTTTCCATCCTCACCCCCGTCTCGGCTCTGGACTCCTTACACTACTGCTCTCGATCATCAGAAACTATTTGTCTCGCTGCACTCCTCTTCTCACTGGCTTTTCGTTCCTCCCTACTCTGCTGATATTTATCATGCCACCCGCCTTTGCGTGCTTGTGTCCTCCACCTTCCGCTTGCAATGAGAACGAAGTCCTTCTTCCACCTGTTCCTGCATTTACCTTCCCTGTACTTTCGATCCTTGCTTGAGCCTGCAAAATTACCGTTTCCATCTGACATCCAGTCGATATCACCTCTCTTCCGCCCTATTCTCCTGACGCTCCACCTTGAAATGTGAATCATCTTAATGGTCCGGTTGCTCCGGGCCATCATTACATGATCTTCCCCTGCTTTGGATATCATCCTCTCCCGCCTGAAATTCGATCCTTCGCCCGCCATCCAGCTCACCCTGATTGGGGGTCTCTTGTAATCATTCCTATTGATTTGTAGCTGTCACATGGTCTTGTTTTGTTATGATGACCAATTCCTTCCACCTCGGGTTCTCCATTTCTTTCTGCCAGCTGCTATCAACCTTTCCTTCTGGGTCATTGCTCCCCCAGTTGGCGAGGAAATCCGCCGCCCTATTTCCTTTCCTCCTGACGTGGTTGATTATTATGTAATCAAAACTCTTGAGGATTTCTCCCATGTCTTGTACTATCCCAGCCGTTCTCCATCTGCCCACTATCTACTCCCAATTTTTCCCATTATTAAGTTTTCGGATCATCTCAATAACCACCTGCGAGTCCCCTTCTATCTCTAAGTTCCTGTAGTTATTCCTCACTGTTATCCTTAAGCCTTGGTGAACTGCCCATAGTTCAGCTTCATTGTTTTTCATTTCCCCTCCCCACTCTGCATAGATCCATCTGATGTTTTCCTCACTGTCCCTGAAGATTCCACCAAAACTTGCGTTCCCTGGGTTCCCTTTGGACACCCCATCGAAGTTCAACTTAATGAAATTCTCTTTGGGATATTTGAATTGCTTGGGACTTTGAGCCTGTTTATTTTGCCTATTCTCTTTTCTGGGGTATAACATTTCATATTTCATATTCATTTTTACCAGTATTTGTCCCTCCTCCTGATTCGTTTTCCATTCCTCCTCACTCCAATCCTCCGCTAAGATCGTTTCCTTAACAACACTTAGGACTCCCTTCCATGTTTCTTCTGGTTCTATATGTTTATCAAGGAAGATCCTTCGGTTTCTTTCTTTCCAGAGAAACCAGATCGTGAACCCCACTGTCAAGTCCCATGCCCGCTTAATGACTTTGTAATTGAATTTTTCCTTATTCTAGAGAAAAATGGTTTGTTTTATATCTCTAGGGTCTCTCTTTTCCTTGCCATAGAGATTTCTTATTTCATTCCAAATTTTCACTACATACCAGCAATTATTGAGGATATGGTTCTGGGTCTCATTCTCTCTATTGCATAGGCTGCATTTTGAAGGGCTGAGAAGGCCCCTCTTTTAAATTTTATCCCATGTTAATATCCTTTCCTTACCTACCAGCCAAGCAAATAAGGCTATCTTAGGCCACCATTTACCTTCCCATATGATTTTCCATTCTGGGTTTTCCTCCATCCTTGCTTGAGCTTCGATCAAATAATATGATTCCTTAACCGTGAAGGAACCTTTCATGGTTTTTCCCCACCTCAAAATATCTTCCCCATTCCTGATTTTTATCTTCCTAGATTCGACTTCTTTCTCGTATTCTTTTTGCTGTTCTTGGTTGATTTTTTCCATCCATTCTTCTGGCTTTCTCCATTTTCTCCATATTCCTTCTGAGTCTCCTTCTCTCCAGTAATCTTTTACATATTTCCTTCCTTCCCTGAGCACATTTTGCTGTATATTCTGGAGAGTTTGTATATTACCAAGTCTGTCTCTCTGTTGCCACCCTTCCTCCCAAAATCTGGCATTTCTTCCTCCTCTTATTTCCCAGAAGGCATGTCTGTTAACTATACTCCTATTCTGACTTGCCAAGTTCCAAATTGAAGATCCTTTTGGGGTCTCTTCCACCCCAAGGATCTCTTCCGTAGTTCTTGGTATGTTGTACTCGTGAGTCCATATCTTCTTCCAGAGATCATTGCCCCCTCTCATCCACTGCCACCATAATTTAGCCTCCAGCACCCTGTTTAACATTTCTGGGTCTCTTAATCCAAGGCCTCCTTCCTCTTTCCTCTTTGACAGATGTTTCCAAGAAACTAAAGCCCATTTCCTCTGTTGATTAGGGCTTCCCCAAATAATTTTGCCGTATAGCTCTTTTATCTTGGAGCAGGCTCCTTTGGGGGCTATAATAGACAAAGGATAAATGGGGATTGCTTGAAGGACTGATTTAACAAGGACAATGCGACTCGCTATATTCAGAGTTCTAAATGCCCAACCTACCATTTTATTTTTGATTTTCTCTATAACGTGTAGCCAATTCACCATTCTGGTTGGATGAAAATCAATTTGATTTCCAAGGTACTTTGTTGGTAGCTCTCCTTGTCTAAACCCTAACGTCCTTGTAAGATGATATTTGATTGATTCTAGGGTGTTGAAAACAAAGGTACAAGACTTTTCCTTGTTCACTTCCATACCAAAAGCCTCCATGAATATATCCAGGATTTTTTTTATACCCTTGACTTCTTTCACTGTTGCTTCGCAGAATAGCATTATGTCATCTACGAACTGTTGATGAGTTATTGGAAGATTGCTCCCCCACAGCTTGAGATCTTTGATTTTTCTTTCCCTCTGTTCCTTTTTGAAGAACCTCCCTAACCCCTCCGCCGCCAAAATAAAGAGGAAAGGCGAAAGAGGGTCCCCCTGCCTTATTCCTCTTGAAGCATTAAAAGAAGTTGAGGGTATCCCATTAATTAGAATTGAGAAATTCGGTGTTGAAATCATGCTAAGTACCCATTCTATCCATCTATTGTTGAACCCAAAGGACTCCAGGACTCTTTTAAGATATTTCCAATTCAATTGGTCATAGGCTTTGGACAAGTCTAGCTTTATCATCATTCCTTTCTGCTTCTTTTCCTTTATGGTATGAATGACTTCCTGAGTTACCACTAGCCCATCGAGAATTTGTCTCCCCTCAACAAACCCTGTTTGTTCTGGGGAGATTAGATTTTCCAGGAGGGGTTTTATCCTTTTCGCTATCAGGGTGGCTATGATTTTATAAATAACATTACATAAAGCAATTGGGCGGAAGCCCTGCGCATTTTCTGAATTATCATTCTTCGGGATTAAGGTAAAGAAGGTCGAGTTTAGCACTGGCCATACCCTCTGCTTCATACGGGATTCTTCAACTAATTCCAAAATCTCTCTACCCAGAAATCGCCATCTTGCTTGAAATAATTCCTTTGTAAACCCATCCGGGCCTGGTGCCTTGCCTTTCTTCATGTTCATCACTATTTCCTCTAACTCCTCTATAGTCACTACTCGCATCAGGGCTTTGTTCTGCTCCTCTGTTACCAACTTGGGAATTTCCTTACATATATTCTCAATAGCGGCTGCTCGATCATTTTGAGGCTCAGTCAGGATGTCTTTATGGTAATCAACAAGGACTTTCTCTATCCCTTCTTGTTCTATTACCCTTTCCCTTGCTTCATTTTTTATGGATAGAATCCTATTTCTCTGTCTATGTTGTACCATGGCCTGATGAAAGAATTTTGTATTTCTTTCTCCTTCTCTCAACTAGTTGATCCTGGATTTTTGCCTCCATAGGATCTCCTCTTGCTTCCTTCTCTCCTCCAGCTTACTTATTAAGATTCCTTCCGTCTTACAGCTTTCCTCTGATCTTCCTTCTATTATTATTCTTTGTTGGATTTCTTCCATTTCTTGTTCTAGTCTCTGTTTCTCCTCCATGATGTTCCCAAACTCCTCCTTGTTCCATTTTTTAATATTCCCCTTCAGTTCTTTTAATTTTAGCTGGAAAGTGTGCATTTTCCCTTTTCCTTGCAATGTACTTTGAGTCCACCACTCCTCTGCTTTTTCCAAAAAATGGGGATTCCTAAGCCATAAGGATTCAAATATGAAAGGTTTTTTACCCGAGTTTTTCTTTATATCTATCTCCAGCCTGACTGGCCAGTGGTCTGAACCAATAGTTGGCATTATTTTGGCTTCCAAAAACACATCTCTATTCATGATTGACTCTGATACTATGAACCTGTCCAGTCTAGATGCGATCTGATTTTTCCCTCCTCAACGGTTATTCCATGTAAAAATACCATTAATAGTTTGCATATCTACCAGCCTCTACTCAGAAATCATTTCATTAAACATATCCATAAACTGATCCAGCCTCCTTATTCCTCCTTTTTTCTCATCCACTGTTCTAATCAAATTAAAATCTCCTCCTATTATCCACGACATTTCTGGATAGAGTCCTCTAGCTTCTTGCACATTCTTTAGGAATCTTTCTCTCTCCCCTGCTATATGTGGTCCATAGACCCCTGTAATAAGAACTTTCTCTGCGGATCTTATCACTCTACAAGAGCCAGTTAAGATTCTGGGGAGACTTGTCCAATTTTCAAAAATTAGCTCCTCCGGGTTCCACATGATTGCTAACCCACCTGCAGTGTCGGTTTCATCTTGTCCCGTTACTTCATATTGTATTTTTAATTTTTTAATTATTCTTTCCATCTGTTGCATTGTAATCTTCGTTTCTTGGATTATCAAAATTCCTGGCTTGTCTTTTCTCAATCTCTCCTTTAAATACCTCTGTTTTCCTTTGCTATTGAGACCCCTAATATTCCAGGATGTAATTATGATTTATAACATCTTGGGTGGTTGTTGGAAAACCTCCGATAGAGGTATAACCTTACCTGAGTTAACCAGAATCTCACCTACAGCCTGAATAGTCTCATTCAGTGTTCGTCTTCCCCTCTTCCAGCCTCCTTTGCTAATGCTTTCCATTCCTATGTTGTTATTTTCATATACCCCTATTTGTCCTGTTAATTCTTCCCCTGCTCTACGTATTTTTTCTTTGTATTTTTGGAATGTATCCTTGTATAATTGTTTCTGAGTTTTTGGAATAAATCTCTCGTCAAGATTTTTCCATTCCTATATCAACTTTCTCATAATTTTCTCTTCTTCTGTCCTTGAATCATTTTGTGACCCAAGTTTCATCTGGATTTGCTCTAAAGTTATCTCAGGATTTACACCCATCTCCTCTTCATTCTCCCTAGCCGTTATTGTGTTTTCATCCTTTGTTCCTTTTCTGACTTCCATCGGTTCCCTCTCGTTCTCTTCTTCTTCGTCCATTGCATCTAATCCCTCTTCTTCGTTTTCTTGAAGGACTTGAAATTTTTTCTGGCTTTCTATTATTATAGGTTTTGAATTTTCTTGTAGCTTTTCTCCATCTTTCCCTGATCTCTTCCTTCTACTAATCTCCTGAAAACCTGCAAGTCCTCCCTCCGTCTTTTCTGCCCTTCTTTGTTCTTCTTCTTGTTCTTTAATAATCTCCTCTTCTCTATTTTGCGGACATTGCTTGAACAGGTGCCCATACTCATGGCACCTTCTGCACCTGAAGGGAATGTGTTCATAGTCCAGTGGCTGCTGCCAAATCTCGTCCTGGTATTCTAGCTCTATATATTCTGGTAGTGGCTCTGCTATGTTCATGTAGACGCATATCCTAGCATAGGACGTATATTTCCCCCTCTTTTTTGATCCATCCACTTTGACAAAAGTCCCGATTGAATTACCAATTCCTTCAAGAATATCCGGGTCCCAGAACTCTACCGGCAAGCCAAATAGTCTGACCCAGATAGGAGAAGCTAGCATTTTCTTATTCTCTGGGTTATATCTTTCTTCCCAATGTCTCATAAATAGTCTTGCATTATTCATGAAGTATGGTCCTTCCTCAAAATTTTTTTCCTTGTCTTCCAAGTTAGCAAATATTACTGTAAAAAACCCTTTCGCTCCTAACTTTAAATCTATGTGTCCTTTTGGTTTCCAGCGTTGCTGCATCCATTTTACTAGATCCCTCTCAGTAGGCCAAAACCCAATCAACTTGCAGATTAATGCATGATCCCTGATATGGCATCTATATTCTTCAAGTTTGTTATTAGGGATAACATACCTGGGTTTTTCCTGTGCCCTTGGTAAACATCGGCCTCCTGCTTTGGTTTTCCACTGGTTCTCGAGAACCGGTGCCTCCCTGCTGCTCCCCCTTGTCTTACTCTATGACCTGCTCCCGCTTGCTTCTCCTGCTGCTATATTTTTATAGGAGGGGATCTCTCCCCTCCCTTTCTTGCTTTCCATCGCGCCCTTCAGTTCAAGACGAGCTTAGATAAACCCCTGTCTCTTTCTTAATATTTCTTTACATTCCGAATCTGTTCTCTGGGGACCTCTCTTAAGGACTCTGCCGTCTCTCGCGTCCTGCCCTGACCACTTCTGCAAACCCTAAGTTTCAAGCCCTATTCTGCTCCGCGTTTCTGCCATCCAAATTCAGATATTAAAATGCTTTTGGATGCCGATCTACAGTCCTTTTTGAAGTGCCCTTCCTTTTTGCATTTCTAGCACACCTTTACGGGTTTTCCTAGAGATTTAGATCCCCCTCTATATTTATATCTCCCACTTGAGGATTTATTTTTGTTTTTATTCTAGGACCATCCTCGTACAGACAAGGCATCACCATTTTGGCCCTCCGTATTTGATCTCATCTCCTCCGACAACAAGGATGAGACTATTTCAGCAAACTACAAGGGAGTCACATTGCTACCTATTGCAACAGCTAGACTATCCCAGGAATCTAGTAGAGAACACAATGAATTGATGCACTTATCTTCATCTAAATCTTTTATATCAATAGATAAAAATTGACTTATCACAGTATTAAAGGCGTTCAGATGCTATGTCGCCAAGTCCGCATCCTTCATCCTTAGGTTATACAACTTTTTCTGTAGAAACAACTTATTCACCAGAGACTTAGATTGGTACAAAGTCCCTAACGTTTCCCAAAAAGCCTTCGCCGAAGCTTCCCTTGATACTTTCAACAACACTGAATTTGAGATTCACAACTGCATTGTGATTTGTGCCTTCTGATCCAACTTCGCCCAATCTTCAGCTGACATTTCCGTTGATTTAGTACCTGGATCTACCACGATCAACTGATCTTTATCTACCAGTAGATCCTCCATCTTGAGTTTTCACAACTCAAAACTCTTACCTTTAAATTTCTCGATCTCTATCTTTCCAATGCTCACCATCTTCTTTCACCATAAGAATCGATCCCATATATCTCCCACTGAACAAGGTTTACCACATGCCCAAGCAAAACCCCTCAGTAGCAAAGGAGTCCCCTTGAAGCTAAAACAAATCCGATACCAAATGTAGGTTTTAATCCCGTACAAAAATTACCTGCCTACGAATTCTAAAAATAGAAAATAAAAAATGGCAAAAGCATAAAAGATAAAATAGATATACACAGAGATTTTCTCCTGGATCCCAAAACCGAGACATCCAGATTGATTTTTCATTATATTCCTTTCAATGTTACAAAACATATATATACATGCCGAAGCATCCATAAAACCCAATCAATTCACCCTGGATTAGAACATAATCATAGTTCCCTTGACTAGATCTACAAAATACCATGGGCAGAAAACTGTCATGCCCAAAACCATGTGTGTAAACCATGCATAAAACCACAGGTAGGTCCACCCACCTAATATAGGGCCCAAAAAAAATTTCCCTGGTGCGTTGCCCCAGACCCTATATAGGGGGGCTACCACCCCCCTCCAACCCCCTAATGAGGGGGGTTGTCACTCCCCTACTGCATCCAGCGCAATGAACAAGGGCGGCTATCTCCTCCCTTGTGACCCCCCCACTCATGGGGCTATTTGTGGAAATAATATAACACACATGCAACATGGGCGCAACACACTATTCATAAAGCACATAAAGGTAGTTGGATCATTAGTTAATCTAAATCGAACTACAACAAACTCATATAAAACACACCCAACAATTTACAATTCTTTCTCTTGTAATGTTGTTGCCAATAGCCTTGCCAACTCTTCTTAGTACATCTTTGCATTCTCTATGAACTTTTAATGTGCCCCTATAATATCGTCAACATAGTTTGATGATGGAATCATGGGGTTGCTGAGAGACATCTTCTCCTCGATTTGGTTGAGTAATTCAATAATTCAATGCAATCATCTCAAATTCCTGTTAATAGCAAGACACATAGTGTCTCAAGAGACAGGTTCTACTACCTTGCTCTATGAATATTCCAGTTGAACCTTTTGACATGATTTTAAAGACTTTCATCATCAATATGTGTCATCTTGAATACTTCTTCCCTTCTTTCTTTATCTTTATATTAGTATTGGTAATTATCCAGGAACTTCTACTCCATTTGACTCCAACTGTGAATGTGACCCTTGATGAGATTCATGAACCAACGTAACACAACATTCTTGAGTGTGGGAGGAAATTATTTCAAATTTTGAGCATCTTCGAAATAATCATAACTTATTGTAAATCAAATTTGAAGAGGAATGTGATAGGATCCTCCTTAGATATAATGTGAAATTTTGGTAGAGTTTAATGAGGAATGTTCTTCATCTTGGTTTCCTCATTTAACTTAAGAATAGGGAATTCAAAAGGTAGTTTCTTCTTCATTAAATTCATGTGCCATCTCTTGTTAGGGCTTGTCTTCTTCTTTTGAAAGTTCTTTAAGAAAGTCCAAAAAATTCAACTCTTCAAACTGGAACTACTCACTAAGTAGACCTTCAGAAAATAGAGTTTTTGTTGGTGTAGAAGTTGAAGCTTGTTAAACAATTGGCTCTTGGCTAGAGATTTCAAATATCTTTTTGGTAAGATAGCTTAATGTGGAGTCAAGTAGTTTGGTTTATTGTTCCATTTCTCCTGTTTAGATTGACCTGAACTATTACTTTTTGGGGGCTTTTGGTAAATCTACCTTGTTGATCTCTAAATCTAAGCTTGAAAAATTAAAGTAGCATTCTATCTAAGGTAAGCTATTGTAAAAAGAAAATAATTACATTAAATTTTGAAAAATAAATCTTCTATGATAAATCAAACAACAATCAATAATTAGGAAATAAAATAGTGATTGCATTATTGAAAATTCCCCGGTAACAATGCCAAAAATGAGGGTCCTTTTATTTCCTTTCTATATGTTTAGAAAGACAACCATAAGTTTATGCATTTAATTATCAGTTGGGGTTCATTTGGAACTTGTTAACTATCGTGCACCATATGTGCTAGTACAATTTATAGTTGCAGTATTCAAAATCCATGTCATAGGGAAAGATATTGAGATTCTTTCACAAGTCAATAGGAAAAATCCACACTACTTGGAATTGAATCTAGACTTTGTAGGAATGTAAAGAGAAAAATTCTTAATCTAAATTGCATGAAACTAAATTCACACTTACATAAAGTATATCACACAATCATCAAATGTATCTATTATAATATTAAGATGATCTTGATCGCTATAACATGTAATGCAATTGCACATGCAATGTCATGTAGTAGAACAAGTTATGAAAGTAAACTTAATTTATGAGGGAAATAGAACTAGGAATCAAATGCTATAAATAGAATGACTAAATTGAACCAAATAAAAAATAAACAATCACAATTCTTGAAAACATAGTATTCTAATATTAATGTAGAGTTCCGGCAAAAAGAATTGCAATAACTACCTAAGTCATGAATCATTGTATAAGTCACACAACAATGATTAGTTTGTAAATAATAACAGTATCAATGAATAAGTAACATCAATAAAATTATGATATAGAGTTGCGGAAATATGAAATATTAGAGTTACACTAATTCGAAGTCAGAGTTGCAACAATAGTAAAAAATAGAGTAATTGTAGAAATAACTTGATCTGTAAATAATGATATAACTATGATATAAGTATAGACAATAGTTTTCTATGCAGGGAGCCTTGAATCCTTAGATAAGGCATTGATTTATGAAAGAATTAAAATTATAGATGCTCAACATGCCATCAATTGAATGTGAATGGAATGGAACTTAATATTATGGAAAATTAGAAATGTGATTACAATAAATGATTGATTAGCCAATGGAATAGTTCTCATTATTTAGCTCAAGGAGGGTAGGGGTTTTTATACATAATTCTTTCTATATAAAGTAATCAAGGAATTTGATGGACATCCATGAGAATTAAGTTGTTCCATCCTATTACATTTCTCTTTAAAATATAGAAAAAATTAAGCATAAGCTAACATAATCAGCTATGCGAAAAGTGGTGGCCACGTCATCATCCTTTTTTGAGTGCCTATTTTCCTATGTCACTTTCTTGTGTGAGAAAATATGGTTGTTGACCACTTTGCCAATCCATAGGAAACAACTATTTGATTGACTAATGTGCAAGCATAGTTGCAACATATTTTCTCCATTATTACAACAACGAGCTTGTGTGAGAGTTGCAACAACAATGGTGGTGAGATTTGCAACAAGACTTCATTGAGGTGATATTCACAACATAAGTGAGGTGAGATTCACAACATGGTGAGATGAGATTTACAACATGCAAAGTTGCAACAATAATGATAGAAATTTAGAGTTTCATCACTTGTGACCAAAACTTAGAGTTGTAGCATCTGTTCTTAGGCAGCGTTCTAGCAACTATACTCGAGAGTTTCACCTACATCTTCAGAGGGAATTACAACAGTTATTGAGAGATTTACAACATCATCAGTTGGAAGGTAACTGTGCAGTCTTGTTTTATATATATCACTATTAGCACAAAAAGGTGACGATTTTATGAAAATTCATAAGAATAAACATTAAAATAACATATTAAGAGGATATTCATACCTTAACCAAAAGTGCATTATGGTGGATGAAAAATATATTAAGATGAGATGGAAGCAAGAAAAATATGGTCAAAAAGGTATTGGGAAAGTGTTGAAAAAATGTTAATATGGGCGCCTCTCATCACTCATATGCCCTATATTATGATTCCACACTATTGTATCCAATCATATATAAGCTAAAGCAATAGAAAGATCATAATTACCAATACATAAATACTATGTACCTACCTTCTCTCCCTTTTTTTGTTTTCAGAGATCCTCTAGTGACCTTCCTTGAATTTCCTGTAAATGTAACTGTACAACCTTCACTTCCCAACTGCCATGTTGAAATCATATTTATTATTAAATTAGTAATGCCTTAACTATTTCAAAAGAATTGGGTTCCATTATGTAATTTTATACACACCTTTCCCTTTCCAACAATTTTACATGCTTTGCCATCACCCAAATAAACCTGTCCAAAATCACCTTCAACATAGTCTTGAAATATCTCCTATGGGGTATGGCATGAAATGAAAACCCTAATTATATCAGCCAATAATAAAAAAATATTATCTAATGAAAGGATTAAAACATCTTGTAACACATAACCTGCTACATTTTATTCCCTGTTGTTCTCTTGTTTTCCATCTCTCTTTTTTTCTTTTCTTTTAGAGACCAACAATCTTTCTTCTTACGTCCTTTCTTCCCACAATGGCAACATTTCGACCTCCCTCTAGATTTGGATATGTGATTCTTAGAGTTTCCATGATTCCCTAGGCTCTTTCCTCCATCATTTTGTATTTCTTTGTTCTCTATAGTAAAAACATTAGTTAATGTCTCACCTATGTTGTTTTGTCATATTTCCTCACTAAGGATAACAGCAAAAACATCATTAGGCTTTAAAGTGTTTGAACCAAAGAAGAAATTACTTATAGCCATGACCAAGCCATTCCAACTTTCTAACAATGAGCACAAAATCAAAAGAGCCCTAACCTCATCATCAAATTTTACTCATACAAAAATTAATTGATTGATGACCATGTTAAATTCATTTATATGATCAACAATAGACCCAGGTTCTCACACCTTCAAATTAAATAAATGCTTCATAAGAAATATTTTTTTGGTAGCTGAGGGTTTTTCGTACAATTTTTTCAATGACTTCATCAAACCCTTTATTGCATTTTCTCTTGAAATGTTGAAATCCATTGATGGTTCAAGGCATAACCATACTATTCACATTTCCTTCATATCAGGAATATCAATGAATTCTTTTCTATTCCTCCTAGTCGTAGACAAACATTTTTCTAATATAGATAATATTCCATTTGCAGCTTCCGTAGCTATTATTTTTCTCCATTAAACCTCTCAACTCTAAAACCTTATTCTTTCATTGCTCCCAATCAAACTAGAAACCCTCCTTTCCTATGAGTTTTATTAGCCAAATACACATTCAAATCTGATACCAGATGTTGGGAATAGACTTATAAAGAAATAAAATCAAAATGAATGTGAAAATAAAACATAGAAAGAAACAATGCAAAGGAGACACTACTATATGTGGTCCACTTGATTTGGATATGTCCACAAAGAAATAGTTTGTCCTTCCTTTTATTTTGTCTAGTAAAATGAGGGGATTATAGCGTATAGCACATTTGTTTCAACCTCCTATTATCTCTCTCACATTCTCCTCTCTCTAAATTACAATGTTATTTGAATAATACATAGTTGTAATAGGCAAGGATGGAGAGACAACGATGGAAAAAGTTCAAGGGTTTCTGCTAGCAGTACGGGGTACTGCTGCAGACCGTGACCTGTCCTGTAGCTACCCTAGTATACCTTGGCATTCACCCGGCTCCTAATCACTCTACTTTTACATTTTACGCTTGAGGGTTTTGGTATTCGCCTCGACGGTCTTAAGCGCTTGGGTTCCTCTGTTAATACCTGAGACTTACTTGAGCATTTTACCTGTAACCATTTACCTCCGCACCGGTTTACTGCTCCCAATCGTTTTCACTATGTTTCCGTTTTCGTTACATCTCTGACGGTGTCGTTTCCCATCGTCCAGCTTGTTCGAGGCAATCACCTTCTTTCTCATAGAAGCTATCATTATGGAACTTGATGCTCTGGATTACTCGAATGAACCACTAGAGGAGGGTTCCATTTGGTAGTCCATGTATGCTGCCTCTGAAGGTATGTTAGATTACAGTGCAGGCTTTACTGGCAATTTTGATGTTTTCCCCCAGTTCCCTGGTCCCTCCAATTTTGCTATTGTTTAGGATGGGCCTCTCTCTTGGTCGGCCTTCTCATCGCCACCGCCATCCCCGACTTCATTAGGGTTTATTACAGGTTGTATAAACCCTTCCCTGGAATTGGAAGATCCTTATTCGGACCTGCCATCTCACTTGGCCGAGCAATCCGCTGATGTACCCTCTGCTGAGCCCCCGCACATCGACCCTAATCCCTCCTCCATATCCACTCCCCCCTCGGGCTGTTTTACTACTATACCACCACTCTTGAGCCCATCCCTACAATTCCTACAAACCCTAACCCTCCAACTGAGGACCCTAATATAGCGAGGGTTTCTGAGCATCGACATACCTCTGCACCTAGACCCCTGAAGAAGCATAAATGATTCAAGGCTAAGGATGACATCGTGATACTAAAACTTGAGGAGGACATACAGTGGGTTGATACTATGGACTATGCTGATAGGGTTTTGGTCGGCAAAATCAGAGGCTGGAACTACTCGGCTGCTCATCTGAAGACCTGGGCATTAGAAATTTGGGGTCAACACCTGGCGCACATTCCATTTGTTCAAACATTTGTGAGGGGATGGTTCGTGCTGAGATTTTCTAGAGTAGGTCATACGAACTGGGTCCTTTCCTCTTGTTGGCACTTTGAACATGCTCCAGTGTTATTAAACCACTGGACGCCACTATTTGACCCAGAGACAAAGCAAATTGGTGTTGGCCCTATATATCAGGCTACCAGGACTGCCTTTACAGTTTTGGTCTGAAGACATTTTCAGAAGGATCAGAAACTCGCTAGGTACCTACATGGAGTATGATAAATCCTATCAGACTACGAGCATGATGGAATTCACGAGGATATTGGTTCATTTGGATACCAGAGGTGGATTACAGGAGCATTTCACGATTCAGTGGAAATCTTCCTCGCGCAAACAATTGTTAGACTATGAAGGTATTCCATATCGATGTAGAAGATCCCATAAGGTTGGACATCTCTTCAGGGATTGTCCACTCAATTGAAAGGACAAAAATATGGCTCAGTATATGGATATGGAACCCCCAGTTGATTAGCCTCAACAACCTGCTGAAGTGGATCATACAGGGGAACAGTTAAAGACCTTTGGTGATATAGTGGAGGCACCTGCGGATGGTGTGAAGAAAAACCATGGCAAGGCTCCTATTCAGCCTACCTCTCCACCAATGACGTAATCCAAGGCAGCCCAAGGTGAAGTTTTCTCATCGGGTATGTCCAAATTTTCTCTCTCACCTGTATCTTGTAATGCTGCATCTCATTCATCTCATTTATATAATCATGTAATGGTTCCTCTTGTGACTCCCTTGTCTTCCATCTCTGCCTCGATGGATTATATTACCCTTCATCCTGCAGGACATGCTCTGTCTTCCTATCTGTCCTGCACATTGCCTCCACCACCACCGACTTACACCTCCTTTCATCCCTCCATTTATCTACCCCCCATTCATCCTCCACCTTCCCCATCTGTATCCTCCTCCTCAAGATACTCTTTGCACTCCAAAACCAAAGATAGAGGGCTGGATGTAGTTGGATTAGACACTAAGGCTTCTCCTGCTCCTCATAAGACTACCAAGGGTTGCCCCTCTTTTCTTACCAGAGCTAAATTTCAGGCTGGGGAGGAGGTGGCCCTTGGGAAACAGAAAACCATTGATAGGGTTCTTAGAGCAAGGAATTCCCTCTCCTCTCCCCCTCCATGAAGATCTTTTCCTTCAATTGTTGAGAGTTAGCTAGCCCTGCCAAAAAACTAGCTTTGAGATGACTCTTTTCATTTGTTTTTGTTGACATCATTTTCTTACAAGAAACCCTGAGTATGTCTAGTTCAATCACGCCTTTGCTGGAATCATGGATGTTGGGCTAGACATTCCATGCTCTAGATGCATCTGGGCGATCTGGAGGTATTGCAATTGGTTTTCATAACCGGACTATTGAATTAAGGAGTATCTGGGGTGGTGGTGGATTTTTAGGGAGGACATATACTCTGCAACCCTAGAGACTGAAATTAGAGTAATCAACGTATACGGTCCTTGTCAAGATAGGGATGTATTTTGGAGACGGTTATTCAACACCTCATTCATGTAGGTTGATAACATCATTATTGGAGGAGACATTAATTTCTCTTTGGGATTCATGGAATCATGGGGACACTTGGCACAAGTGGATGGATTAATTGATGTTATCACAAACCTGTTGGAAGATCATCACTGGATTGACATCCCATCAGCTAAGATTCAGTATACTTGGAAGAACAGTCGCATTGGTGAACACAGTCTGGCCAGGAGATTGGATCGATTCCTCATCAAAGAAGAATTTCTCTCTGTACACCCCCATATCGGACAATTGGTTGGTTCAGGAGGAATATAATATCACCGACCGATATATCTGGAGTTGGATGATAATATACACAAAATCAAAGCTCTATTCAAATTTAACTCCTCATGGCTTCGATATCCCTCCTATATATAGTTGGTGACTGAATATTGGCAAACTCATCCAATTAGGGACGACAAGGACACTGCTGAAGGCTTTGTTCGCAAACTTAAGGATCTAAAGGGCATTTCCAAAGCATGGGTGCACAAGAAAAGGATGAAAGAAGACAACACACTAAGAGATGCAGAGCAAGCGATCAAACACCTTGAAGAAAACACTAATGGCACATATACCTCTCAAGAACAAAAAGATCATACCTCCTCCCTCATCAAGCAGAGAACTCAAATTTTGAAAGACAGAGAGGAAAGTTGGAGACTTAGAAGTAGGGCAATTTGGACAAAAGAAGGAGATGACAATACCAAGTTTTATCATAAGTTTGCTAATGGTCGAAAGGCCATTAATACTATTTGGGAGCTTCAGAATGAACAAGGACATATTGTTAACACCTCCAGAGACTTGGCTAACTTAGCCACCTCTCATTTTAAAGATATATACAAGGCCCACTTAGGAGCCAATATACTAGAAGTTATACGTACAACAGAGATTTTCCCACGGTTTGTTGAACAGGAGGAAGCTGATGAACTCACTAAGGAAGTGACAAAAGGGGAACTTGAGGCCACTATTAAATGGTTCAAGAAGGATAAGGGTCTGGGTTCAGATGGTTGGACTATTGAATTCTATATTGCTTTTTTTGACATCTTGGGTAATGATCTACTTAAAGTGGTGGAGGAATGCAGAAGAAGTGGCAGGATGTCCTTGGCTATTAAATCAACATTTATAGCTCTCATTCCCAAATCAGACAATCGCTCATCTTTCAATGATTTTCGCCCTATATCCTTACACAATTGTTTATACAAGATCATCGCCAAGATCATTGCCAATAGACTCAAACCTGTCCTTTCGGCTCATATATCCCTTGAGAAATTTGCATTTCTCCAACATAGACAGATTCATGAAGCTATTGGTATAGCCCAAGAACTTCTTCACTCAGTTCATTTGAGAAAACTGAAAGGCATGATCTTAAAGGTTGATTTATAAAAGGATTTTGAAAGGGTAAATTGCCTATACATTAGAATGCTTTTAGCACAGCTGGGATTTCCATTTACTTATATTAAATGGATTATGAGCTGCATTACTAATGTCACATTTAGTGTACTTATTAATGGTGATGCTACTTCCTTTTTCCATGTGGAGAGAGGTCTCAGGCAAGGGTGCCCTCTATCCCCTCTACTATTCCTTCTCGTCATGGAAGGTCTAAGCATAATCATAAGTGCTGAACACAGAAGGGGTTGCATTGCTGGCAGCAAAATCACAGATAATTGCACCCTCACTCACCTTCTATTTGTGGATGATGTCCTAATATTCTTGAATGGGGGCATAGGAGATATATCTGCGCTACAGAATGCCTTTGGCCTTTTTCAGTAGGCTACAAGTATGGCTATCAATGTCAGCAAATCTACTTTGACTACACCAGATGCTCTCAGCATGAAATCCAATTTGCTACAAGAAGTTTCCCATTTACTCTCCATAACATAGAAGATGGTTTGAGATATCTTGGATATAGGCTGAAACCTCAAGGATACAAAATTGCAGATTGGATATCACTAATCTCAAAGGTTGAAAAACGTCTTAATATCTGGTACCATCGGTACCTCTCGAGAGCAGGAAGGCTTGTCCTTATCAAAGCAATCCTAGAAGTGACACCAGTGTAATGGATGACCTTGGGATGGATTCCCAGGGGGATACTCGCTAGACTGCAAAACATATGCTGCATATTTTTGTGGAAATGCAATCAGCAGGGGAGACTATTTGCATGGGTTAAATGGGACACTATTGCAAGACCTAAGTGTTGGGAGGATGGGGTATAAAGAGATTGGACATTTTTTCCAAATCCTTGGTAGCAAAGCTAGGATAGTAGCTCATTTAATCTCATAGTCTATGGACCAAGGTAGCCTATGCAAAATATATCAGCCCTGCTAATATCATGGACTGGGTCTGGCAGAATCAAAGGAGCAGCAACAACATTTCTATTATTTGGAAGGCAGTGATAAACTCTATCTCTCTTATTCGAGAAGGTTTAACTTGGAGAATACAATATGGTAATGTAGTTCATATTAGAGCAGATCCTTAGATCAGATGTGGCAATGCTCATAGACTATCAACAGATCTGATATGATATCTATCCAGTCAGGGCATTTCTCATATCAGCCATATTGAAGATCATAAAAAAACTACATTATTCCGATAGGCTTGGAAAATTGCCTTTGATATTAACCTCCTGACTCAGTGGCATCAGGAATGGCAAGATTACACACATGCTCTCACGCAAGACCATATTTGGATTGCTGAGGGCGAGGATGAGATTATATGGGCATTCGCCAAAAATGGGAAATATTCGCCTAATGATGGATATTTGAAGCTGATGGAACCCTTTAAACCGTAGCAAATTGAGCACTTGTGGAAAGTTCTCTGGAAACTTAAGGCTGCTCCTAGGTCACACATGCTCATGTGGACTATATTGTGTAACAAGATCCTGGCCGGACTCAACTTGATGAAGAGATCATATTATGGACCTTTGTGGTGCCACCTTTGCAGAAGGGATGATGAGAGTACTGAGCATCTATTTCTTGAATGCCCTATCACTACTGATCAATGGAATCTCATCACAGCTCACTACCCTTCTCTCAAATCATGGCAGGGCAGAAACATTACTGAAGCTTGGAACAATTGGTGCAGTGGACATAGTGGCAAGGACAGGAACATGCCATTAATCATGTGTTGGACTATCTGGGTTGCTAGAAATCAGTCAATATTCAACCATAAGGCCGCTCATTGGCCTTCCATTATAACCAGGGTCATTGCTGACTTTGATCTCCTTCCTGAAGAAGACTCTAACCCTCCCCCTAGATTTATACAACCTGAAACCATTGATAAGTCCATCCCATGGGCATATTTTGATGGATTTTCTCAGGATGGGGGATGTGGGGGGGAGCCATTTTATATATTAATGAATCTCACTGCTTCAAAATCCAAATGAGATTGGGACAGGGAACTAATAACCTCGCTGAACTATGTGCTCCAAAATATCTCATAGAATTTGCACTAGAAAAACATTGCAGTCATCTTCAACTTTTTGGGGACCCCAAAATAGTATGCAACTTGTTAAATAAAACATCACATTGCTCTGCATATTCATTGAGGCACATATTGGCTGAGGCTCACAAACTTATATCATCTTTTGATTCATTTGTCTATCATTTACAGGGAGTGCAACACAGGGGAAAACTTCCTATCAAAGGAGGCAGCGCTTAGGCAGGATGATGATTGGTTAATTAAGGAAGAAATCGATGAAGTATTCTCCCAGCATTATCATAGACCCTTCATCAATCTACATGCACATCAAGGGCTATAAGCCCATCATAGATTTTGAACATTTGTATATATTTATGTCTGCTTTCTTTTTATGATGCACATAAACATATAGTACAAATCATCGATCTCTCTATGAAGAGACAGTTACCATTTTTGAATGTTTATAGCTATCATTCTTTCAGTGAAGAGATAGTCACTATTTTTTGGGATGTTTTATAGCACTCCCTGAAAGGAGACCATGGTTATGTACCTTTCTTGTATCACTAGTCTGAAAAGATATCAACCGCAATATGCATATGCTACGACATCTAAGAAATGTAATTTCTTATTATTAATGGAAATTACGACTTTTTTCCAAGGGAAAAAAAATACATAGTTGCAATACATCATTAAAAAAGGGTTACCTTCTAGGGAAAAAATTAAAATTTTAAAAATCCTAACATAACATCTACCATCATATCTATGACCTAATGATGAAAATTCAACATTGACTATGAAATTACAATATTTTACAAGGAAATATTTCCAAAAATTCCTCTTTACACAAATTTCCCCTTAACCCCCACCATGGGGGCTCCAATACTTTTTTCCACCCTCCCCACCCCTTTATATCCCTTTGAATTAATAGTAAGGGTGAAATCTCCCTGACATCCTTGATGAGGAATTGGGTTTAAATGAGGTTAACATACAAGACCTATGAACTAGGAAGATAATTGGGCTCCACAACCAACATAAAGTTGAAATATGGAATTTCTCTAACATATTTTATTGTATTTCTTGAGGAATGTACTATCAATTAGGGGTGCATCTTCATAGAGGAAAATTTTGGCTAAGGATGTGCCCATGTTTTATATTAGGTAGTCAAATGTATGATATTTTTATTATACTATGCTAGAGGGTGAATATCTCTGTGAATATGCCATTGAGAAGCAAACTCTCGACCATGCACCTGAGAGACACAAAATTAGTTCTTAGCTACTTCATAAGGATGAAAAGGTTGATATATTAGTTTGCTAGCATAAGAACAAAAGTGGAGAATGAGGAATCGGTGCCCTTTACCTTAAATCAATTTACTTCATCCTAGAAATTGTGTTTGCACACATGAAGTTAGCATCCTTTGAGAGTCTTTGGGATGACTCTATGCAAGAAGAGACAAGGTTAGAATCTAATACAGCTAAGAAAATTAAATTAGAGTACATAACCTTCATTGTAAGGATGAGAAGGGGAATACGAAATGGCATAGGAAAGCTAATAAGAAAGAATCATGCCAAGATAAGAAGTATTTGAGTAATGCGAAATATTTTAGATGTCACTAGAATGGATATTATGTTAACCAATTTCTAGAGAAGAAGAAATGAAAGGCCAAGAAATACAAATAATTTGTGATGAGTAAATGCATTATATCTAGAGTGGATGAGTTAGCATCCTAACTTGATATTTCCTTCACTATGGTTGTCTTTTTTATATACTAACACTATGTAAGTGTTGGATCATATGTGGACAATGGGGAATTTGAGACAACTTATGGCAAGTGACTCTTCATTAGGTTTCAAGAGTAAGAGAAAGGAATGAACATTGAGTTTGGTAACAATGCCACTTATCCTATGAAATGATTAGGCTCCCTTTCCTTCTAGGTTCCATAAGATGATGTTCTTGAGTTAAATGTTTTGTTTGATCTTGGTTTAAGGAAATTATATATTATTTTAGTTTTTTTATGAGGGAGAATACATAAATATTAGTCTTGACCTTTTGAAAGGGATCACATGAAAATATTGAAAAGAAGATGTCAATTAAGGGAATTTTTAAGCCCTCAATCAAGGTTTTAAAATCTCAAATGCGAACATAGAAAAGACCTTGATCGAGTTATTTTTGTGCACTTCCAAAACATTGGTCAAGGTATTGGGTAGAGTTAGACAAATCCCTAATCAAGGTACAAACTTAATCAATAACTTGGCCCTTAATCATGCTAATATCTCATTCGATGTTTAGGAGCTCAATTGATGTAAATTTTGTTATGTACAAATAATAATCATGCCATTGAGGAACTTTTTTCAACATTTCATAGGCTACAAGCATTTCAAAATATCAATCTAGTGTTTGAACAACTACAATCCCAGAGATTGATCTAGTGTTTAAGCACCTACTAGCCCAAACTATAGCATGGTATTTGAGTGAAAAGGTAGGACATTTTTTTAATAAATTATACAAAAAATATAATTTTAAATATAATTTTTCTCTAGCAATAGTTATTGCCATATTTTCAACTTTTTGGTTTAAATTATATCATCTCGTAGTATTTATGATACCAATTTTATTGCAAACTATGTATTGACAAGTAGAAATCTTGTTAGAATTTTTTCAATCCCCTAGTAATGAAGACAGGATTGAAAAAATACATTGATACATGTTTAGAAATAAAATCAGGAATGCCCCTTTCTTTCAATTTCTTTAGGTTCAAATAATAAAATACTAGTGTTTTTTTTTTCCAAACATGTTTTTGCAAGAAGAAACACTGCCATATTTCAAATCCTTTGTTAACTCAAGAAATATTGAAAAACATGAAACTCTATAACTTGTTGAAAACTAGCACATGTAAAACGCTACAACACACATGTTATTGAGTAGATATGGAATTAAATCTTGAAAATAAACCACCTTACCTGTCCATCAATTAAACCTAAGAAAAACCCAACAATTAACTTGTTTATCACTATTGTTCACATAAAATGACACTTTTCTTGGAAGATAAAGGACAAATATAATACATTATATTCATTGAAACAATACTAATTGGTACATTGATTGCAACACTTTAATCAAGACATTGAACAAGAGAACAATGTGTGGGAACCTATGCCACCTATTTATCTAGAGCATATGCCTTCTTTCCTTTCCACTTTTCTTGTAGACAAAAGTTATTAGGACATGAAAGGATGGGATTTTATTTATTACTTTCCACTTGTACCAAGTAAGTTGGGAAACCCAAAATTTGTCTGGTCTCCTCAGATGTTTGTTGTATGTGGGTAGCCTTAGTAATTTTGTATCACAAGTTGTCTAAAAAATTTTAAGTGGTGACCAATGTTTTTCCTTCTTACCAATCTTTACCTTATGCGGTACCCCCCTCTTTACCACTTCTCACTTTAGTCTTCTTATTTTCATTTCACATGTTCTTTGCCTAGAGTTTCATTTTAAAATCTCACTTCCTTCCTTGCCACTTTTCTTGGTAACCCCAAGTTTTTAGTATGTTGAAGGATAAAATTTTGTTTCTTCCACCAGGTTTGTTACACTGAAATTTGTCACCATGGCTATCTACAGTTAATATGGCTCCATCAATAGTCATATTGTCCTCCTTGTCAAGCCTCAAACCTTTTCTCTTCATGTCAAACTTCAAAAAGAGAGAAAGTCACTTAAAACATGTTTATCTCTGGGTATGCAGGTTCTCTCTACCTTGCCTGCATGTACGCACTCAAAACACACTGTACCTGCGTACTTGTACGCTCTGTAAGCCAAAGGATGGGTGCGTACCCCTGTAAAGGTCAAAAGGCGCGAGTTTCATCTTTAAAAAGTTACTTGTGGTCACTTCTAAAGCCTTCTAGAAGAGTGTTTGACGTGTATTGAGCGCCTCCAGATGGTTCATGCATCCCTATGATGGAGGAGCTTATCCCATCAAGAGAGGAGCTACCCCATCCAAAAGAGGAAGTATCCCATTGATGTTGGAACTGAATAACCTCCTCTAGAATACTATAAATACAGGCATTGGGCCAGAGGAGGGGAGGTTGAAAGCTGAACATTCTAAAGGGTAAATGCTGCTGGAATTAGGACTTCCATTGTTGAGTTGTGAGGAGAGATCACTATCCTTCCTTGTTGCCATATTGGGAGTGGGTGAGCTTGTCAAAGTAGAGGAAATCTCTTGTTGGACCCTAGGAGGAGCATGCACAACACCAAGGCTCAGGTTGTAATGGTTCCTTTTTTGTTTCCTTAATACAAATAAGTCCATTCTTCTCAATGATTTGTTGTTAATGAATTATTTCATGTACTCCTTGGTCTATGTGATGAATATGCTTTGTTTTATGAAATATTCAGGTGTTATGTAATCGTTTTCTTTGTTAGTGTAT
>APFE030682403.1:258998-286049 GCA_000404065.3 Pinus taeda
CCCCCTCTTCGTTGCACCGATTGTGTAGCGGGGGGAGTCACAGTGGGTTTGAGGGGTGTAGGTAACCCCACTCTATGGGGTCCGGGGCAGCGCCCCAGAAAATTTTGGTTTTGGACCCTATGTTAGGTTGGGCGGACCTACCTATGGTTTTGTGCATGATTTCTCACATGGTTTTGGATGCTATGGTTTTCGGTCCATGGCATTGGATGCTTCGGCATGTATAAATATTTATTGCAACATTGAAAGGAACATAATGAAAAATCAAGCTGCTAGTCCAAGTTTTGGGATCCAGGAGAAAATCTCTATGTATTTGTGTTTTATGTGTTATGCTCTCGCATTGTTTATTTTCTGTGTTTTAGAATTTGTATGCAGGTAATTTCTGTACAGGGTTAAAACCTACATTTTATGTTAAAATCTTTCACTCAACATATAATAATTTTATTTAAATTACTTTATTTTTTTCTATATAAAATTGATATAAAATCGTGTTATTTAATATAGACATTGAAATATTTTGTTTATGAGTTATGCTCATTTTGTTTTGTTATTACCATATTTTTTTTTTTAAGTATTACATTTCCACGAAACATAGTATAAATCATACATCACATAATATCAATAATATTTGTTTTATAGGCCATTTTCCAAGTCCATATTAATTAGTTTTCCAACTCCATATTAAATAGTGAAGGAATTACATATTTTCCATTTAGAAAATATAATTCCTACTTGTCTTAGGTGTGATGCTTTCTAAGTAAAGGAGTTTATTCATATTCTTTAGGAGTTGTTTAGATCCCTAGATATTTCCTAGATTTCGTGTATGGTTGAGATATTCTCTCAACCAAGTGATTGAGTGTTCAAGATAGATTCTATTTATCTTGAGACAACACTTTATTATGTAAAATTACTTGATAAATGAAATAGTTTACTTATGTAACAAACTCCCTTAGGGGAGTGCCTAAAAGCATAGGAAGAGTAGTATGTGTGATGGTTTTTTGTTTGCCCATAGATTGTTAAAGTTCTACATAGATTGTTAAAGCTTTGCATCATGGAGCTGTGAGTTGCTAATGTTGTGTGACAGGTTGATTTTCTGAGTTAATATTCACTGATAAACTGAAGGTGAAAGATCCTAAAGGCTTTGAATCAGGATCATGGCCACAGAAAAAAAAATATCATTGTATCTCTTTAGGGCCATTGAAGTCACAGGATGCTCAGTCTCTCTAATTTTTTTTCAATTGTATGTGTTGGAGAGGTTTATTCGATAAAACATGTTATGCATGGAATTAATCTGACAGAGAAGTGATGAGGTTTGGATGCTCAACACATTAAGAAGCCCACTTCCTGGATTCAAACTCTGTAGCATGACTGTGAATTGGGTGCCCAATCAAGTTCACTTGGCATTAGCCTTTTTGTACCTCTCACACCTCTGGACCAGGCCATCAAGCACTTCCATGAGATTACTAGTGAGTTGTGTTGGGAATTACGATTGTTGTTAGACCAAAACCCACAGGTGTTAGTCAAAGATCACATCACTAGAGATAAGGATCCATGAGAGGTGGTTAGTCCATGTCATGAAACACATGAGGAGTTTTGTTTTATCCAATGTCCAACAACCTCCCCCCAACACGAGTTAAGGGTGTATCAAACTCATGACCTATGCTATAATACCACTTGTTGGGAATCCATTAGACCAAAACCCGCAAGTGTTAGTCAACGCTCACATGGCTGGAGATAATGATCCACGAGAGGTGATTAGTCCATGTCACAAAACATGCCAGGATCATTGGTTTATCCAATGTCCAACAATATCCTCCCCCAACGTGATTCGGGTGTGTATCGAACTCATGACCTACACTCTGATACTTCTTGTTGGGAATCATGATCTTCGTTAGAACAAAACTTGCAGGAGTTGGTCAATGATCATAACGCTAGAGATAAGGATCCATGATAGGCAATTATTCCATGTCACGAAACATACGAGGAGCATTAGTTTATCCAATGTTCAACAATTTGAAACATGCCTGTGTCCATCAAAATTCCTAGAACGATGTAACAACACCTCCCCTCATATATACCCACTATCACTGACTTACCTAGGGTAAACATGAGATGAGGGGCTACTATGCAAAGGCCCGACCTAATAGGTGACCTTAAGGAAGTGGAATTGACATAAATCCACAACACGGGCCTTCTATGCCTGCTAGAGGAGCCCCATAAGCCTTCCCAGTCATCCTTGCGATAAGTCCCTAGGTCACAGTAATTGTTTGGTGTATCAAACCCCTGGACGCTCCCTTGATATGGATAAGGGTGCATACAGGAGGATTCAAACACTTTCACAACAAGGCATGGGTGCGTCTGGGGACTTTTCTCCTTAGACTTGTGTCTGTGACTCCATGATTTGTGCCACTTTTCAAGCCCATAATCTAGGTCACTGCCCAAAAACCCCTATAGCTTTTAGAATCCATAATCTACATGACAATGAGACTTTCAAGCCAAAAAAAAGCTCCAGGACTAGGCCTGACCATCCCTAATCGGGACTGACATTCCATCAAACACTTAACATCAATGCAACCTAAAGGACATGAATACAAGATAGAGCATAAATTATTGATAACTCATATGAGACTTGACAAGAAGGATCACCACCCTCTTCCCTTAACTGTTTTGACATCAGTTAGGTGTTTCATCCACTATCCTTCAAGTTACAAGTAAATACATGAAATAACCATGACTATAACCAACCATATAACCAACATTAAACCATGTAATAAAAATGAGATAACAATAATTAAGGACACAAAATAACAAGTACAAAATAAAAAGAACTTAGCTTTTATTAAACATAGGCAAGATCCAATCAAGTTTGGGACTTCCACGTATGACCCCATCATAGACATGCTTGAACCAAATCTTTCTTTCAGCCAGTCACCCTCCTGCCATATTCTAAGCATGAATGTGGGATCTCATGGATAAACCAATCCAAAAAAAACCAAGGGAATCTAGAGGTTAAGCCATCTCCACCCTCACCAAACCATGATCTCACCAAAATCGACACCGAGATCAGAAAACCAAAATGAGTTTGGAATGCCTCTAGACTCCATCACTATCATTGAGGAATGTTATGTCTCCTTGTCTCTCAGGCTTTACCACAATCCACATTGGATCAGTAGGCCCTAAATCGAGACTCCACCCTCAATATTTACTGTGTATCCCGCCAAATCTAGTCAAGGGATTCCTAGGCCTTTGTGAATTTTCCTGAGTCCACCTCCACCCCAAATTCTGAAACCATCTGGAAATTCCAAAGCTCAAAACCGAGAAACAATCCCATCACACCATGGTTATCCGGAAAAAGGCAAGGCAATGCTTAAAAACCATTTTCATAAACCAACAAAACCATGCCACCAACAACAAGAGAACCAAATACCAACATGCAAAGCCATGCATGTCAAAACTAGCTAGGAAATAACACATGCAATATGCTACCTGGAAATATTCTTGTTGAAGCTGCTTGATCCTACTCTTCCTTGCTTGATATTTCCTTTCCTTTCCTTTCCTTGTCCTCCATTTAATTTCTCTTCCCTTCCTTGCTCCAAAACTAGAATTCTCCAAGAAAACTCTAAGTTTCCAAGAGTGAGAGAGAGAGAGATAATACTTAGCGAGCTTCAAAACCAAACTGGCCAAAAGCCATGAACTAATCCTCAATTTTTTTTTTATTAATGAGGCCTCTATTTTCTTCACTTTCCATTTTTTCCTTCAATTTCCTCCTCACATGCAACTGTGACCTTCCACCTTCATTTTCTCCTATTTTCCATTATTTTCATAAATAAGTGTGCCAAAGTACCTTTCTTCCTTTTTAATGCCTTCACAATTGCATTTTCCAATTTCCTTTAGCCATAAACACATCTAGTGATGCCCATTAGGATATACTTTCCCAACATTTAGCTTGGAATTATTGTTCCTTTCATTAGGGGAATTTTGAGGTCTAAAATGGGCCTACTAAATAATTTATAAAATAATAGTGGAAACAATAAGAAAATATTAGATTACATCATCAAATTTTAGAGGAGGAAAAGAAAAAACTATTTTTTCAACTCATATTTTCAACTTATCTCCCTATAGGTTTACTCAAATTTCGAGCAGAAACACTTGTTGGATGAAAATTTTGATTCCTCATCCAAGTAGTACCCATGTTGCGTACTTTCGATTGACCATACTCCACAAAAAATGATAAATACATGAAAAATGTGATTGCAATCACATTTTTTCATGTATTTCTCATTTTTCATGTAGAAGGGTCCATCGAAAGTAAGTAACATGGGTATTCCTTGGATGAGGAAATATATTTTACATCCAGTTAGTACTTCCACTTAAAATTTTAGTAAAACCTTAGGGAGATAAGTTGAAAATACGAGTTGAAAAATTAGTTTTATTATTTTATTATTTTTTAATCTTTTTACTTTTTTACTCCAAAAATGGTGAATAGTCCCCCATGGTTGACATCATCATCTTGAATCCTATTGGTTCTTATAAAGTTTATTTTGGTTGTACATTTTTCTTAGGAGGCCCATTTTAGACCTCAAAATTCCCCTAATGACCATGGTCTTATTTTGCCTTTATTAACTTTAATTACATGAATTTTTAAACAAGGGTTGTTAGAGACCCTCCACCTTGGGGAAAATCGTCCTCAGTGTTAAACCACACCAAGACCTTAGGAAAACCACTAAAAAACAAACATACTTCCCATGGAGCTTTATAACTTAGCTTGTTGCAGTATTTACAATGAATAACTTGCTTAAAAGCAAAACATCATGACAACATGACAAGATAAAAACCATATCGCTTATTGGAGATTTATGTCACAGTTCGTGGTAGTATTTACATCCATATACATATGTACATATAACAAAACATCAGAAAAACATATTCCAAACATATATCAAACATCATACCAAAACTTCTTTGCCTCCACCGACAAACAAAGAAGGATACATGGCTCGCATCTGATTTGCCATCTCCCATTTAGCGTTTTTGGGCCTAAAGTGCTTCCATTGCACTTTACTTGTTCTATGGTTTTGTTCCTGAGTATGATATGCTTTCGCTACAATATGCACTGAGGCTCCGGCTGAAATTATCCTTCTTGCTCCACTTGCAATATAGACTAATATTAAAAAGATCAACATCCTTTATATACCTCTTAAGTAATGAAGCATGGAAAACATCATGGATTTTCACTATTGGAGGCAGTGCAAATCGATAGGCCACTGGTCCAATCCTCTCATGGATCTCAAAAGTCCCGCAATACTGTGGTGCCAACTTGGAACATGATCCAATCGTCAAAGAGCTCTTATTTGGCTTGATACACAAATAAACAAGATCCCCAACCTGAAACTACTTGATTTCCATGTGTTGGTCCGCATAACTCTTCTATCTATCATGTGCTTCATTTCGATTCTTCTTTATAACCTACATTTCCTATTCCATGTCTGCCAACATATCTAGTCCAATAAGTACCATGTTCAGTGGATCACTCTAGCTGATGGGAGTATTAAAACTCGTCCCATAGAGTCCCTCGAAAGGACTCATCCTCAATGACTCTTGATAACCATTGTTGTATGAAAACCCAACCAATAGAAGATACTCCTCCCATCTTCTATGTTGGTGCATCATGTACATCCTCATCATATCCTCCAAGGCCCTGTTGACCCCCTATGTTTTTCCATCTGTTTGCGAATGATAGGTTGTACTAAAGGCCAACTTTGTACCCAAACCTACAAATATCTCCTTCCAAAACTTGGAAGTGAACTTCACATCCTTGTCCGACACAATATTATATAGAACACCATGTAATCTCACAATCTCCTTGATGAAAGCTTGTGCCAACTCACTAGATGAATATGTAGTCTTAACTGGAATGAAGTGAGCTACCTTGCTCAACCTATCGACCATGGCCATAATAGAATCATGTTGTCTCATTATCCTTGGAATACCTATAATGAAATCCATGGAAATGACCTCCCATTTCCATTTCAGAATTAGAATAGGTTGTAGTAGACCATCTGGATGCTTACATTCTGCCTTTAACTCCTGAAAATCCAAACATATAGCCACAAACTCTACCAACTCCTTCTTTAGATTCGGCCAATAGTAGAACGTTTTTACCACCATCAACATCATCTGATATCTCGGGTGACCTGAGTATGGATTGACATGAAACTCTCTCAAGATAAGCTTCTTGAGCTCACTGCAATCTGACACATAGATCTTGTCCTTGAATCTCACCAAACCATCTGTCGTGAGATGATAGTCTGCATCTTGATCACCTATACCCTTACTTGTACCTATACTGTATTGTAACCTATGCATAATCTCCATATACCTGTCATCCTGCTATCCTGCCTGCAGGATCCTATCCTGTAAATATGTCCCATAAGAGTTCATAACTGCTATATGATTCACCTGTACCTTCCTTCTAAGGGCATCTACAACCCGGTTCTCCTTTCCCTTAATGTATCTAATCTTGAATTCAAACTCACTAAGGGTATCCAACCACTTAGCTTCCCTGGAATTTAGATTTGGCTGGTAAAACAAGTATCTCAACCCATTGTGATCGCTCATCAATACAAATCTCCTGCCAAGAAGATAATTCCTTTGCATCTTCAAGGCGTTAATAATAGCTACAAACTCAAGATCATGAGTCACATAGTTCTGCTCGTGCTCAATCAACTTCCTAGACTCATAGCACACCACCTGTCCCTCTTGCATAAAGACTCCACCAAGTCCTCTTTTACATGCATCTATACACACTACAAACTCTTTATCCAGATCCGTAATCTTAAGGACTAGAGCATTATTCAACAACTACTTTAGATGTTGAAAACTAGTTGCACATTCTTCTTTCCATTCAATCTTACTTTTCCACATTCTTATGAGTTTCCAACTCCATGATGGCCCTTATCTCTCCGGATCTACTGCTATGCCATCCTTGGAAATAAAATGTCACAAGTAATGCACCTCTGTTTGAAATAAGTTTCACTTGCTAAGCTTGGCATACAACTGATGCTTTCTTAGCAATATCAACACTGCTACTAAATGTTCGACATGCTCTTCTTCATTCTTGGAGTATATCAAGATGCCATCAATGAATGCAATAACAAACTTGTCCAAATAAGGACGCAACACATTATTCATCAAACACATAAATGTAGCTGGGGTACTAGTAAAAACGAATGGAACAACAACAAACTCATAATGCCCATACCTCATCTTGAAGACAGTCTTGTAGATATCCTCTTCCTTGATGTATACTCGATGATATCTTGATCTCAATTCAATCTTAGAAACATTGTTGCTCCCTTCAACTAATCAAACAAATCATCAATCCTCAAAAATGGGTACATGTTCTTGATTGTCACCTTGTTCAGCTGCCTGTAATCAATTCACAATTTGAGAGTACCATCTTTCTTCTTTATAAACAACACTGGTGCACCCCAAGCTGATACACTTGGCCTAATGTATCCATTGTCAAACATTTTCTTTAACTACAATTTTAAATCTACTAGCTCTCATTTACTCATCTTGTAAGGTGTCTGATGGCCTCCCGCCGTTCCCAATGCGACCACAAGTGACAAGACTTGGCGCTTTAAATATATTAGCTGTTGACTTTAAATGCTGGTACGTTCGCCTGATATTTTCTTAGGGTTTCTACTGGTCACGTCGGTTAACGACCTCCACCTGCCGGTTCTCCCTTATACGGTCCTTGCCTTTTGTCAACCTCTGTCCCGCTCATTTTTCATTTTGCATTTTTCACTATGCCGAGTTCTAGTTCTGCTCTGTGGGAGCTTTCTCACCTCCGCCGTTCTGGTCTCAATGCTGGTTCTATGGGTATTCTCGGCCCTTTGCTGCTCTTGAGGTAGCGTTTCAACAGACTATGGAGGCACCCTCCTCTCTGCACACGGTTTATCTTTTGATTTACGACTTTGTTAGTTAGATTCTGCTATTTAAATGTTGTTTCTCTCCGTTTAATTTGTGAGTTTTTCTCGTGACAGGGGTTCCTCCAAGTTATCGCGCTTCAACTCTGTTACCAAGGTAAATGCTGGTTCTTTGTTAAACTTATTTGCCCCTTATCTCTCCGACCCTAACGCCCTCGCTACTGGTCTTCAGGGGTATGATGGTCGTTGCGGTTTTCGACTCGGCTTCCTTAGCTTCAGGTGAGGTTCTGTGTTTCTACTTCGTTCGCTTTTTATTTTTAATGATTGTCTTGGCTGTAAATAATACTAATCTACCCCCATTTCGTTGCAGGTGGCTCAATGTAGTCGGTCTCTGTGGTTCAACGCACTCCACGGTCTCTGGCAATCGCTCAAATTCTCCAGCTCTTCCCTATGGGTAGGGTCATTCCATTTTAGTTTTACTGTAACTTTAGAGGTTCTGAGACTTCGGTTTGTTGTTGGTCCGTCTTCTGAGCGGTGAAGTAGATAGATTTCTTGACTATGTAACCCTCTTGGGTCCTGTATGTTGGTCCCTCATTTCGAATTCTTTGTTTTACAATACTGTTGCTGGGTTGTTTGAAACCCCTTCTCTGTAAAATGATTAATGACTTAGTTCGAATCCTCGTCCTGTGATGTTGATGCTTGAATATTTAAAACCCTCGGGTTGTTTGAAACCTTTGTTCGCCCGATTCTGTCGGTGATTCCTTGTTGTAGTAATTATGTTTACTTTGCCTGGTTGTATCGTTTTGTTGCTCGAAAACTCTGTTTCGAGGTTCTGTTTTGAAAGAGTTTTGGGTCTCGAAGGAGCATGAGACGCCTTGGACTGTGTATACTTTGTTTACAACAGCTAATGAAATGATACAGTTTGATTTGATTTCACTCCAGCATTGGCTTTATTCATAAAATAATGTGAGGGTTCTTACGAATTACCTGTGGGTTTGCCTGCGTGCACAATCTTTCGTACTCCTTGTCTGGAAATAATATAAATGGCAGCGCCTGCTCTTCTTGTGAATATTATCTGTCTTGTTATTCCAACGTAATTTTGTTACACAGAATCTATGTATTGATGCATGAAATCAGTTTGTACAGTGGTGATTCAATAGAGAAAATAAAAATAAATGTTTATTTTGAAATGATTGTATCTTTTGTTTCTCTGTCTGAGGAATCCCTTACATTGTTTGTCTTTTTCCTTTTAATCTCCTGAGGCACAACCGTTCTTTGTTCAGGTAGAACTGCCCCAACAGAATTGGGTAACTGTCCACCAATTTCTAACTGTTCCTAACTAACACAATTCATAAAGATACTAATTAACTATCAACCTATTTTACTGTTACTAATTCCTATTTAAAAGAAACAGTTCACAATTTTAATTGACCTGGTCCTAACGACCTTCTGAAAAAAAAGAAAAAAATAAAACAAATAAATAAAGTAAAATAACTGACAAGTCTAACACCTGTCCAGCTATGCATGTATGATTGTGTGTTTTGTCTCTCCATGAGACCGTCAACCACCTTCTGTCTCCTCGGATCTGGATGCTCCTGCATCAGTGTCTTCAATGTCGGTGCTTCCCCTGGCACCAACTCAATAGTGAAATCTACTTCCCTGTGAGGAGATAACTCTAGAATCTCTGCTGGAAACATATCCTGATACTGTTGTAATACATGGTACCTCTTTAATATCTCTGCATCCTCAACATCCTTACCCTTGTCACTAGATATATGTATTACAAACATCATACAACAGTTTTTGCAACTATGCTTAGCCTGCATAGAGGTAACCATCCTCACTCATGTAGGATTCTTATTTCCCCACAAAATTCTCTTTTCCCCATTATCATCTAGGCACTCAATAGCCTTTTCGAAGGAAACTACTTTGGTCCTGTGAAGATACATCCAATCCATACCCAAAATCATGCTATACGATCCCAATGGCAGTACATTCAAATGTGCTAATGTAGGCATACCATTTAACTCAAATGCACAAGCTCTTACCCAATGGTGAACTATCTTCTTTGTACTTGTAGCCAACTGTACCAACCAAGAGTTTTCATGCACTTCTTTTCTCAAACCACACTTATCCACTAGGTTGGATTAATATAACTATAATTAGATCCAGGATCCATCAAAATAGAAACAACTTAATCACAAATCTTACCATCCATCTCAATGATAGATGCCTGATGATCTGCCTTCTTGCTTTCCATAACTGCATAAATCTGAGGAATATTATGACCAACATCCCCAACTATATGCGCCCCTTGAGCACTATAGATTTGGTGTTTACCACCCCGATACTGTGGACAATCCCTCTTATGATGATTCTTGCCACATACCCAACACTACAACAATGCTCTACCATCACCTCTAATATACTTCTCTCCATGTCCCTTCTCAACTGTATTAAAATTCTTGTAAGAGACCACATTTTCTTTCTCACCTGCATCTTGAGGCCTTCCTCGCTTTGGTGGCCATTTTACTTTAACTTTCTCATTTCCTTTCAAGTCACACTTAGGCTCAACTTTTCCCTTCAACTTCTTATAACAATGTTTCAGCTTTCGGATGACGTCCTCCAATGATCTAGGCTCATCGAACTCAATCTAATCTCTGTATGCTACTAGCAATCCACTGATGAATCTTTGAACCTTGGCCTTCTCCTCCTTGGGGTAAGGCACATCTCTCAACAGCTCCAAGAACCTACTAGTATACTCACCATCTCTCATGGAACCCATTTGCAACTCTTAAAACTCCTTAGCTCTATCATCATAGTACCTTTCCGACAAATACTTCTTCTTGAAGAGCCTCTCAAACTCATTCCAATTCAAGGCATCCTCCCGAATACCTTTAACATCCTTCACATCCTCCCACTAGATATCTGATTTCCCTTTAAGACTGAAAGTGGCTATCTTTTCTTTCATGTTCTCTATATAGCTATGCAATTTGAATAATTTCTTCAACCCAAGCAACCACGCCTCAACATCTTTTGACTTCTTCATCTCTCCATTGAATGTAGGTGGCTTGACTTTCTTAAATTCCTCAGGCAAGTACTCACCCTTGTTATAGACATACTTGGGCACTTCAACCCCAATCACATATGTCCATAAACCAAGGTCTTTTAAACCCCTAAAAGTGTTGTTTCATACCCTAAAGGATCAAGGTCAACTGATTACATCATTTCCCAGAAGTTCTCCCTGAAAAACTACTCAGAACTGGTCAAAATTGGACCAAAACAGACTGTCAGTGCTAAGGGTGCGATGGCATCTCACCTGTTACACACAAGGGGTGTGATGCATACTGAAAAAGCCTTCTGTAGGTGCGATGAGCGAGAGCAGACAAATGGTAGAGGTAGTTTGCTAGGTGGAAACTCAGAGAATCTTCTAGAAACTGCTCATATGACACTTGCCTCTCTGAATTCGCCCAGGGATGAGTAAGAGATCATGAAATCTCCAAGTGGAACCAAGAACTATCAGTGAAATGGCACTAATCAAAATCCCAGAAGCTGACACACCCATCTACAAACATCTATATATGTATCCCTCTTTGAGACATTGTATTGTTGGGTGATCTAGCTTTTCATGAGGTGAAGAGGGCTTTCATGCTGGGAGGATGGAAATGGATCAGACAGCGGGGTTGTAATCCTCTCTTCTACTACTTCTATCAATGAAGCTATTTGAGCTTTCCTCCATATACTTGTATATTTATGAATCTTGTATTTGTGTATGCATTTGTATGGCTAATGTACATCTGATTCTACATTGTTTATGGTTATAGATCTCTATGATTTGATGGTATTTTTCTGCTTTGAATCTACAAATGTTCTTTGAAGTGGGACAAGTGAGAAAGGAGTGGAGAAATCTCTATCAAGGGAGAGAGGAAACAAGCAAGGAGCCAAGCGAAAGACTAAGGTTGGTGCTCTCTGCTTCTCTCTCATCAATCTCTCATAAAGGAAAACACAAGTTACTTTGAATTGTTTGTTTCTAAGATAGCTACCCGTCTTAGTGGGACTAGCAGATTTGAGTAGACACTAGTTTTCCCAGAAACAACCCTTACTATAAGGATGATGATGGTGATGACTACAGTCATTTCTCTTAGAAGAGGGACCAAAATGATTCCCATACACACCAGTACTCCTGTCAAGTGTGTCCAAGGATTTGCCACTTCTAACCGTGTCCTCTTTATCCATCCTATGTCTAGACCAAGACCTATTACCATAGGCTCCATTAGTCTTTTCTTCCTACTCCTGATTGATCCTGATATGTGGGCCTATCCCTGCAACTCTAACAAGATCTGAAGGATAGCTTCATTAACCTCTATCTACTTTTCCTGAGTCCTTGCAAGTCTTTCCTAAGCCTCAACCAACCTATCATTATCTACCTTGCAACTTTTGATTTTAGCCCTCAAACTCCTCAATGTATTTCTACCCAATTGATCTGTAAGGAGAGTCATGGGAGCTATAGTCTACCATTTTTCTCGTCATCCTTGAGTCTCTTCTTCTTGCAAGTATATCATGTCAAAAAAGCCAAATAGATACCAAAAATAAAATCCATACCTTATTTTTGTTCAGGGGAGGCTTAGCTCATCTACAAGATCAGTCCACATTAGCTTGTACATGTATAAACATAAGCATATATGGATATGTAACATTATCAAAACATAACATCATGCATGACCATACCAACAGTATACCTTGATCCCGTGCATGATGAAAATGACCTTGACAACATCAAAATTTTACATAGAGAGCACAACCGGCTCTGATACCACCCTATAATGATACCTCCCCTCATATCTACTCAGTGTCACCTGCTTACCCAGGGTAAACATGATATGAGGGGTTACTATGACAAGGCCCTACCTCCTAGGTGACCTTAAAGAAGTGGAATTGACGAAATCCCACAATACATACCTTCTATACATCCTATAAAACTCTTAGAATCCTTTCCAGTCATCTGCATGACTAGTCCCTGGGTCCCACTGAGGTTTTGGTGCATCAAACCCCTAGACGCTCCCTTGATATGGACAAGGGTGCATCTGGGAGGTTCCAAACACTTGCACAACCAGGCATGGGTGTTTCTAGGGATGTTTCTCCTCAGACCTGTGCCTACAACTTTGGTATTTATGCCACTTTTCAAGCCCATAATCTAGGTCATTTCTCAGAAACTGTTGTAGCTTTTAGAATCCATAATCTACATGAAAACAAGACTTTCAAGCCAAAAATTGGCTCCAAGACTAGGCCTGACCATCCCCAAACGTGATTGACATTCTGTTAAACACTTTGTATCAGTGAAATCTACATGACATGAATAAAATACAAAGAATAATAACTGATAACTCATATGAGAATTGAAAATAAGGATCACCACCATCTTCCCATAATTGTTTTGAAATCAATTAGGTCTTGCATCCATTATCCTTTTAGTTACAAGTAAAATACATGAAATAACCATGACTATAACCAGTCATATAACCATACTTATAACCAGCATTAAAAAATGAAAATAACAATGGGATAACAATCATTAAGGACACATAATAACAAGTACAAAAGCAAGAGAACTTAGATTTTATTAAACATAGGAAAGAGCTAACCAAGTTTGGGAGTTCCATGTACGATCTGACCATAGACATGGCTGAACCAAATCTTTCTTTCAGCCAGTAACCCCTGTGCCATATTCTAAGTATGAATGTGGGATCTCACGGATAAACCAATCAAAAAACAACCAAGGGAATCTAGAGGTTAAACCACCTTCATCATCACCAAACCATGATCTCACCAAAACCGACACCAACATCACAAAACCAAACCAAGCTTGGAATGCCTCCCAACTCCATCACTATCCTTGAGGAATTTTTCGTCTCTTTGTCTATTAGGCTTTACTACAATCCACACCAGATCACTAGGTCCTAAATCGAGACTCCACCCTCAGGGTTTATCGTGTATCTTGCTAAAACTGGTCAAGGGATTCATAGGCCTTTAGGAATTTTCCCAAGACCACCTTTGCCCTAGATTCTGAAACCATCCGGTAATTCCAAAGATCAAAACTAAGAAACAATTCCATCACACCATGTCTACCCAACAAAACCATGACACCGATAACAAGAGAACCAAATATCAACATGCAAAACCATGCATGTCAAAATAAGCTACGAAGTCACACATGCAATATGTTACCTGCAAGTATTCTTGCTGAAGCTACTTGATCCTGCACTTCCCTGCTTGATATTTGCATTCCTTTCCTTTCCTTTTCCTCCCTTTTCTTGCTCTTCCCTTCCTTGCTCCAAAGCTAGAATGCTCCAAGAAAAATCTAAGTGTCCAAGAGTGTGAGAGAGAGAATAATGAGAGAGCTCCAAAACTGAACTGACCAAAAGCCATGAGCTGATCCTCAGAATCCTTTTTATTAATCAGACCTTTATTTTCTTAAATTTCCTCCTCACATGCAACCTGTGACCTTTCACCTTCCTTTTATCCTATTTTCCTTTGTTTTCATAAATAAATGTGCCAAAATACATTTTTTCCTTTTTAATGCCTTAGCCATTGCCTTTGGCCATTTCCCTTAGCCATAAACACATCGAGTGATGCCCACTAGGATACCTTTACCCAACATTCATCTTGGAACATGTGTCCCTTAACTATGGTCTTATTTTGCCTTTATTAACTTTTATTATATTTAATTTTAACAAGGGGTCGTTACAAATGACCTCACCACCTCTCAGAATGTCAAGAAACAAGTTTATGTTTAGGCTTCCCAGGGTGAAGGTCCCTTTGTGGAGAACTACAGCCACCCAACAAAAAATAAACGATGAGGATGATGATTTAAAGGATCTAGAAGAATTAGATGGAATTGAGAAAAATAATGGAAAAATATCAGGGGTTGAGGCATGAGTAGAGCATGTAGAAGAGTTGGAGATCTCATAAATGACAATGTAGAGAGAATTTTGAGTACCCATGAATATGCACTATATTGTTAGGTTATGCATCATGATGTGGATAGTCCTGTTTTGCTTGCAAAAATGGATGGGGACAGACAAAGTAAGGCCGCTTCCAAGTATAATATCAAAGGATATCCCACCCTACAATTTTTTTTTTTAATGGTACTTCACATGTTTATACAACAGGCCAATGCAGAAATGAAATTTTGATTTGGGTGCAGAACAAGACCTGCAATGTTTGTGACGAAGGACAAAGGGAGAATATCTACTCTCATCATTTGTGTTAATTTTTGTTGTAGTTTTTGTGTGTTACACTCTCTGTTCCTCCTAGTGAAGTTATTTAAAATTTTCAATTCATTTGAATTATGCTTATGAATTGTTAATTTGGTATATTTGAAAATTTTCATGTCATAGTTATTGAAGTGACATTTAGTTTGGCCAATTATTATAACGAATTTGAGTTTGTATTGGAACCAACCATTCCAACAATAGGCAGGTTTATGAAAGAATAGAGAAGAAATGAAGATGACATCAAACGATAGTGTTTGGAGCTAACAACATAGATTAAATGATGGTGGACTAGATTGTGTGGTTTGTAGAATAATAATATACTCATTACCATATTGTTGTGTGAGTCACACATTGCAGTTATATGAAAGTCTATGATGTTTACTAGTGGTCTTTGAAAAAAGTTGTAATAGTATGTACATGAGTCAATGGTGATGTAAGTGTACCCTCTTTGTGGTTATCTTAAAACCACTTTGTAAGTGTAGGTTTGTGGTGAGCCAAAAACCACTCTGTAGTGTAGGTTTGTGGTGATCTAGAAACCACTCTGTAGTGTAGGTTTGTGGTGAGCCAGAAACCACTTATGAGATGGAAGTGGATAGGGATTCATGTAGCATGGTGTAGGTTCATCAAACGAAACCTTGGGCATGGTTGAGGGTCAACCGAAAAAACCCTGAGCATGGTTGAGGGTCAGCCGACAAAACCCTGAGCATGGTTGAGGGTCAGCCGACAAAATTATTGGTGTATTGTATTAACGATTGGGGGTTAGGAGGGCCAGTGCACAGGCCCGCCCTCCCATGTGATCACTACAGATAACGGCAAGCCAAATATTATCGAAATTGATGGAAACATAACCACTCACACTTAATTCTATGACATATGTCCACTACCACGAAGCAGAGGGTTAAGGCTAACGGTTTGCAAAATGCGCGGTATTTGCACTAATCTCATATTAGTGCTTAATCAATCCAGATTGTTGTTAATTAACCCGCAATTAATCATTAATTAATCTGGAGTTAATTCAGTGGTGTTTTTGGCAGACCCTCCAAATTTGGCTGAAACTCCAAGTTTAGTGGAGTTAACTGCAGTTCCTCCAATTTTAGAGGAGGTTTACTAGGAGAAAGTAGTTTTGGTCATAACTGGAGAAATATTCGACCAAATTGAGATCAGGAAAAGGTATTCCTAATTGATTTGAGTATTCTCAACACATTGAAGTAGGTTTCAGGAGCAATAGAGATTTGTAAATAACACTTTTTCCATATTGAGCTAATACAGAGGCCCAAGCCATGGAAGCTGGACCAAGGTGATGTAGCCCAGGAGGGGTTAACTCCTTCATCAAAACATTGTGTTAAGTGTTCAAATTGATGGTTTTCTATACATTTTGATTGCTGCTATTAAACACTTGTTTTTCATATTATTCTGCTCATGAAATTAACATAAAACTTGATAAATTTACCTGTTTACATTCACAAACACTAAGAAAACCTATGCCTATGAAGTAATGGACAAGCATTTGTTTATAAATCTAAAGTTGAAATTAGCATAGAAAAAATAACATTTAACAACAGATCAATTTAGCATTAGAGCAAAAGGTTATTTGCTTGATTGCTTGAGTTTTGTGCAAGTAGGGTTTTAATGGTTACAGATTTTTGATGCTTACAAGGTTAAAGTTGCAGAGAGGAGAAGGGAAGATATTGGTAGAAACTCTTCAGGTAATGCCCAGAAGAAGGAGAGCCACAAGGCCACAATATACACCCAAAGTTCCAATTCCAGCTGCACTTGAAACACCTCAAGTTTTACCTTCAATTGAGATTGAGGAGGTACAAACAGTACCAAAATTTGAGCTTGAATCTAAAGCCATCATGTCTGGAACACGAGAGACTAAAGGTATTTCAGAAGAGGAATCATTCAATACATATTTCTATGACTTAACTAACATGGTTAGATTCCTCTATGAAGAGAGGAATACTAGAATGGATGGAGAGAGTTCTAAGCCTCCACACGGAGAGGGAATCTCAGGAGATAAAAAATATGATAAGAACGATTCAAAGGGTAATGGAGGAAAGCCTCCTCCATCTCCACCATATTCACCATCTTCCTCATCATCTTCATCATCCTCAACATCTCAAACAACATCATCTTCCACTTCCACCACAAAAATTGTTCATGCTCATTCAAAAACCCCAAAGGAAAAAACTCCCTTACTCAAATTGGACATTAAGTTTGAACTTACCATGTACAATGGTGAAATGAATGTGAAAAGGTTAGACAATTGAATTCGATAGTTGGAGGTTTATTGCAGAATTTAGAACCTTCAAGAAGATGACATAAAGATCCAATTGGCTTCATTGAGGTGAGAAGGAGTAGCACTAGTTTGTTGGGAAGCAAAGACTCAAGAGGAAATGTGAATTCATGGTAAGATATCCATTTCTTGGGTTGAATTTGTTTCTATAGTTAAAAGACAATTTTATCCTTTAGCCTATATGCAAAAAGGCATTATGAGTTGGCAAAATTTTAAGCAGCTCAAGGGCCAAACAGTCTGAGGCTATACCCAGGAGTTTAGAAAGAGGGATTTGTTGTTAGGAGTAAACCTGAATTCCCAAGATACACTGTTGAAATATATTGAGGGTTTACATTCCTATTTAAAACATACTATCATTATGTTCAATCCAAGTAATTTGGATGAGGTATGTGTGCAATCCATGCACCTTGAAGCAAGGGGAAAGAACATTCAGGAAGAGGGTAGTAAGAAGAAGCCATTCAAGGGTAAGGAGAAAGATAAGGGAGGAAAATGGAAGGTAAATAAGAATGCAAGTATGAAGAAATAAGGGGATAAAACAATATGCCAACATTGTTCCAAGTATGGGCATGATAAAACCCATTATTTGAAATTACATCCCGAACTAAGGCCTAAGAAACCAAACAATAAGGGAAAACAAAAGATGATCCCTACCACACAACATGATCTTGGACCAGATTCTGGTGATGAGACCAAGATTTCAGCCATGGTCACAAAAGGAAAAGAAGCTGTTGAAAGTACTAGTTCCTCAAATAGTCACAACAACACTCCAAATGAAGAATCAAGAATATAATTGTTTCATGTAAGGGTAATTTCAAATCATACAAAGATTGATGCATTGTTTGATAGTGGATCACAATCAAACTTAATTTCAGAAGGCTTGGTAAAAAAGCTTAACCTTGAAACTGTACCTCATCATAAGCCATATCCATTGGGTTAGATAGTCAATAATGCAAATTTACAGGTTACAAGGAAGTGCTTATTCACGTTTTCCATTACTGAAAAGTTCATTGATGAAGTTGAGTTAGATGTAGTTCCACTTGACATCTTATGAATCATTTTGGGTAGTCCTTATTTGTATGATAGCAAAGCAATATTTTACTGCCATGAAAACAAATAATTTTTGCCCAATAATGGAGTGGAGTACATTGGGAGATCCCATTGCAAAAAGCTAAACATTTCTTTGGTTAATGCAGGGCAGATGAAGGTACTAGTAAATGCAAGTAAAAATTTTGTGCTTCTCATGATCAAGAAAAAGAATGATATTGATTATGAATCTTTTGAAGGTTGTGATGAAAAATTAAAATCTGATTTGTTTGATGTGGTAAGCAAGCATGGTGAGATGTTTTAGGAACCAAATGGGTTACCTCCCAAGAGGGGAATTCAGCATGAGATACAACTGCAACATGATCTTCCACTTCAAAAAATTTGCATGTATCACATGTCGATTATGGAGAGCATGGAAATCAAGAATCAAATTCAAGAATTGGTGAACAAGGGTATCATACGACCATCTACTTCGCCATGTGGTTCACCCATTGTCTTGGTGCCAAAGAAGGATTGGAATTGGCGCATGTGTGTGGATTTCCATGCACTGAACAAAATAACGGTAAAGAATCGTTATCCACTCCCAAGAATTGATGATTTTCTTGATCAGTTGAGGTATGCAAAGTATTTCACTAAGTTATATTTAAGAAGTGGTTATCATAAAGTTAGAATATTTGAAGAGGACATTTCGAAAACCGCATTTAAAACCAAACAAGGATTGTTTGAGTGGCTTGTTATGCCTTTCGGTCTTACAAATGCTCTAGCTACTTTCATGACAGTTATGAATGATGTATTGAGACCATTTATAGATGACTTGGTCATTTTTTACTTAGATGATATTCTCATATTCAACAAATCCAGAGTTGAACATGTCATGCATGTAAACAAAGTACTTGATGTCTTGAAAAAAGAACAATTGTTTTTAAAGATGTTGAAGTGTGAATTTGGCAAGACTTCTTAGTGTATATGGGACACATTGTTGGAGGAGGTGAGCTGAAGATAGACCCCTCTAAGGTTGAGGTCATTCTGAATTGGCCCAAGCCCAATACAGTTACAGAGATAAGAAGCTTTCTAGGGGTAGCAAAATATTGGAAGAAATTTATTGTTAATTTTTCTTCCATTGCAGCTCCACTACATGCATTGACTAATGTCAAAAAAGTCTTCCACTGGGGAGATGTACAACAGAAATCATTTGATTCTTTAAAGAAAAATATCAGTTTAGCACTGATATTAGCTCTTCCGGATCTTAGACAACCATTTGAGATTCAAACAGATGCTAGTGATTATGCCATGGGAGTAGTTCTTATTTAGCATGGTAAGCCCATTTCATTTCATTCTGAAATTTTTAATGGAGTTGTGACTAACTATCCCACTTATGAAAAAAAAATTTACACATTGGTACAAAGTGTCAAAAAATGGAAACACTACTTAATGGGGAAGGAGACCATTATCCATACCGATCATCAACCATTACAGTACTTACAGTCATAGTCAAAGTTGCAGCAATCACGACATTTCAGATGGATGGGATTTCTGCAGCAATTTCATTTGGTTATCAAGTACAAAAAGGGAATCTACAATAAGGTAATTGATATTCTTTCTAGGCCTATTGTAAATTCATCTATTATACTCAAGCACAATTTTGTTTTGCATGAAAGTTACATTGAGCAATATGCATATGATAATGCCTTTCGAGATGTGTTTGCAAGCTTGATCAATGAAACCAAATTGAAGAGTTAGATTACCATGTACATAAAAGTTTGTTGTATCACTTGGGCAAGTTATGTATTCCAAAGGGAGAAAGAAACAATATCGTAAAGGAGGCACACACTTCATTGGTTACTGGACACTTTGGTGTAGGCAAGATAGTAGCGAATCTCCAAAGATATTGTTATTGGTCACACATGTTTGAAATTGTATCTCGTTTCATTAGAGGATGTTATTTGTGTGAAAAAAGTAAGCCTAGCAATAGGAAACTAGGATTGTACACTCCACTTCCGGTACTTTCACGTCCATGGGAGAGTATTTCAATGGATTTTGTAGGAGGTCTTCCATTGTTAAGGAAAGGTCATGATTACTTGTATGTAGTTGTAGAAAGGTTCAGCAAAATGTGTATACTAACACCATATAAAAAGAAAATTATAGTTGAACAAACAACTCATATTTTCTTTCAAAACATCTGGGTTCATTATGGTCTTCCTACTTCTATTGTAAGTGATCGAGATTCTCGATTTGTTGGGAAAATTTGGTCAAATTTGTGGGACATGATGGACACTAAGTTGAAGAAGAGTACAACCTTTCATTCACAAACAGATGGAAAAATTGAGGTGGTCAATAGGACAGTCATTCATCTTCTTATAGGATATTACAACAAACATCCCAAGTTGTGGGATGAACAATTGCATTACATACAACATGCATACAACAGGGAAAAGCATTCTTCCACAAACACATCACTATTTGAGGACTGTTTTGGGTACTTTGCCAAGATATCCATTGGACTTCTTCTTTGAGAAATATGTTGCCATCGATGGTCACAGTGACATTGATGAGGAAAGGAATTTCAGAGAGAAAATTTAGTTGATACATCACACAGTGCAAGAACAACTTGAAAGAAGTCAGAGCAACTACAAGGAAAGGCATGAAAAACACCACCTCGATCATAAATTTCAAGTTGGCGATGAAGTTTGGTTATATATTAGCAACAAGAGACTTCAAGGGGAAGGTAAAAATCTTAAGCCAATCTTTTATGGTCCTTTTAAAATTTTGGAAAAGATTGGTAACAATGCATTTAAGCTAGATTTTCCTCCTTATATGCAAATATACTCTGTTGTTAATGTTGAGAATTTGAGATTGTTTGAGCCTCTTTTGATTGATGATCAAGGAGAGCATGTTTAGCTGCCATCAATAGATGATTTCTCTCCAGAATATCTTGATGAGCTTCAACAAGATCTCATACTTGATAGAAGAACCAAAACTTTGAAGAGAGGGAATGTTGAATACCTTAGAGTGCGACTCAAGGGACAAAAGCCTTTTAAAGCCAAAGCAGATCAAGAAGGTGAGGGAGTTGTACCCTCACCTGCTGAACAATTGATAGTATATTTTGGGGTCCAAAAGGCTTCTTGTGGGGAGGAATGATCAGGTGCTCAGTATTTAGCTCAAAAATTAAAGTTCTCAAAATCGGTTGAAACCTAAATGACCACATCCATCTCGGCAAAACGATCCCAACACAACTCATTTCACTGAAAACCGAGTTTGTATGAGGAAGATAATGAGTTTTGTTCGCTTTGTCAAACAAGGGAATTTTGCAAAAACAAAGTACAGTCACTGCATAGTCAGTAGTCCGTACTACTAACGTGGTAGGTGACTGTACAAAGTCAATAGTGGTCAGCGATCCAATTAGGTTACGCCATGTCTCAGTTGGTGGTTGGTTTGCAAGTGGTGACGTGGAAATTTTTTATTGGTTTGAATGGACCAATGAGGAGGGGACAAGTGACAAGCCCAAAGGCCGCCACGTGTCCCTCCCCAAAGGACCACATAATCGGTGTGCAGAAAAATTTGATGGCAGGTTGGGGGTTGAACCCAGGACCTACTCCACGTAAACCACATGCCATACCACTACACCACACCATTGAATTTTAATAACCTATGGGTACCGCGTATATTTTTTGTGTATTGTATTAACGGTTGGGGGTTAGGAGGGCCAACCCTCCCATGTGATCACTACTGAAAAACTATAAGCCAACAATTATCGGAACTGGTGGCAACATAATGCTCACAGTTAATGCTATGACATATGTCTACTACCACAAAGTAGAGGGTTAAGGCTAATGGTTTACAAAACACATGGTATTTGCACTAATCTTGGATTAGTGCTTAATTAATTTGGATTGTTGTTAATTAACCCACAATTAATCATTAATTAATATGGAGTTAATTCGGAGGTGTTTTTGGCGGACCCTCCAAATTCGGCGTTAACTCCAAGTTTAGTGGAGTTAACTGGAGTTCCTCCTGTTTTAGAGGAGGTTTACTAGGAGAAAGTAGTTTTGGTCATAACTGGAGCAACATTTGACCAAATTGAGATTAGGAAAAGGTGTTCCTAGCTGATTTGAGCATTATCAACACATTGAAGTGGGTTTCAGGAGCAGTAGATCTTTGTAAACAACACTTTTTCCATATTGAACAGGTTCAAAGACCCAATCCATGGAAGCTGGACCAAGGAGATGTAGCCAAGGAGGGGTGAACTCCTTCATCAAAACATTGTGTTAAGTGTTCAAATTGATGGTTTGCCGTACATTTTGATTGCTGTTGTTCAACACTTGCTTTTCATGTTATTTTTCTCATGAACTTAACATACAACTTCATAAATTTACCTGTTTACATTCACCAACACCATAAGAAAACCTATGCACATGAAGCAATGGACAAGCATTTGTTTATAAATCTAAAGTTGAAATTAGTACAACAAAACTAACATTCAACAATAAATCACCAAGCATTTCAAAATCTCAATCTAGTGTTTGAACAACTACCATCCTAGAGATTGATCTAGTGTTTAAGCACCTACTAGCCCAAACTATAGCATGGTATTTGAGTGAAAAGGTACGACATTTTTTTTAATAAATTATATATATATATATATATATATATATATATATATATATATATATATATATATATATTATAATTATATATATATATATATATATATAATTAGAATTTCTCTCTAACAATAGTTATTTCCATATTTCAACTTTTGGGTTTAAATTATATCATCTGGTAGTATTTATGATACCAATTTTATTGCCAATTATGTATTGGAAAGTAGAAATCTTGTTAGAATTTTTTAAATCCTCTAGTAATGCAAAGATGGTTGAAAAAAATCCATTGATACATGGTTAAAAATAAAATAAAAAATGCACCTTTTTTTCAATTACTTCAGTTTCAAATAATCAACTACTAGTGGTTTTTTTTCCAAACATGTTTTTGCAAGAAGAAACACTGCCATATTTCAAATCCTTTGCTAACTCAAAAAAGATTGAAAAACATGAAACCCTATAACTTGTTGAAAACTAGAACATGTAAAACACTACAACACACATGTTATTGAGTAGGATGGAATGAAATCTTGATAACAAACCACCTTACCTGACCGTCAATTAAGCCTAAGAAAAACCCAAGAATTAACTTTTTTAGCACTATTGTTCACAAAAAAATAACACTTTTCTCGGAAGATAAAGGAAAAATATAATACATTATATTAATTGAAGCAACACTAATTGATATATTTATTAAGACACTTTAATCAAGACATTGAACAAGAGAACAATGTGTGGGAACCTACACCACCTATTTATCGAGGGTATATGCCTTCCGCCCTTTCCACTTTTGTTGTAGACATAAGTTATTAGGACATGAAAGGATGCGATTTTGTTTATTACTTTTCACTTGTACCAATTAAGTTGGGGAACCCAAAAAAAAAAATCTCCTCATATGTTTCTTGTATGTGGGTAGGCTTGGTAGTTTTGCATCACAAGGTGACAAATGTTTCTCCTGATTCAATAATATTTTCTTTCTTCTTACCAATCTTTACCTTATGTGTTCATCCCCTCTTTACCTCTTCTCAATTTAGTCTTCTTCTTTTCATTTCATTTTTTCTTTTCCTAGAGTTTCATTTTAAAATATCCCTTCCTTCCTTGCCACTTTTCTTGGTAATCCCAGGCTTTTAGTATGTTGAAGGATAAAATTTTATTTACTCCATCAAGTTCATGCCAAGGAAGGTGGGAAACCCTTTGGCCTCATTACATATTTTATTTGTATGTTTAGGTTTGTTTGTTTTGGATCATAAGTAATCTCAAAAACATAAAGTGGTGACCAACACTTTTCCTTATTCATCAATATTTATTTATTTATTTAATATCACACTTTCTCTTGTGTGGTCATTCCCTCTTCCTTGTTTCCTATTTCAGTAGAATTCCTCTTAACATTACTCTTGTTTTTTTCCTGGAATTTCATTTGGGCATATGTCTTATTTCCTTAATACCTTTGTTGATTAATCATTTTTTTTAGTATGCTTATGGGTGGTGTTTCATTTCCTCTATGGAATTTGTGCTAAAAAAGGTGGGAAACCTTGAAATTCATTTCTTCTCCTCACATGTTTCTTCTCGTGGGTAAGATTACTAATTTTATCTCCCAAGTCATCTCAAAAATTTTAAGTGGCACCCGAATAATTCTTCTCCTTATTATATGAATTTTTTTTCTTCTTATTTAGATCTCCCTTCTGTATCACTCCTTTCTTGATGAGATTTCAATCTCCCTCTTGCCATTTCGCTACTTCTTTTCCTAGAGTTTTGATTGACAATTTTCCTTATTATCTTGCCACTCTTCTTGGAGAACCTAATTTATCGATACATGGAAGGATGACATTTGATTGAATCCTTCTAAATTATCCCAAGGAAGGTGGGATATCAAAAAATAATTTGGCCTCCTCACATCTTTCTTATGCATGGGAAAGTTTGTCAATTTTTACTCACAAATCACCTTTAAAAAGTTGAATGATGATAAATTATTTTCCTTTTTTCAAAAATATTTTTCTTCTTACTTATGTCTCCCTTGTTTGTTCATTCCCTCTTTGTTTCTAGTCACTTCAGTCTTCCTCTTGCTATTCGGCATATTATTTGCTTAGCATTTCATTTGGGCATCATCTTTCTTTACTTAGCATTGTTTTTGGCATTCCAAAGTTTTTAGTACATTAATATATGGTGTCCCATGTACTCCATGATACTTGTGCCAATGAAGGTGGGAAAACCCAAAATTCATTTGGTCTCCTCACACATTTCTTGTCTATGAGTAGGCTTAAAAATTTGGCTCCTAAGTTGTCTCAAAAATTTAATTGGTGACCAATGATTCTTATTAGACAACATTTTTTCCTTTTTACATAGCTCTCCTTAGTGTGTTTTTCAACTCTTCCTTTCTACTTTATTTGTGCCTCCTCTTGTTTTTTCCTTTGTTTTGTCTTTGACATTTCATTTAGGTGTAGTCCTTGTTTCCTTGGCAGTTTTCTTGGAAAACCCAAGTTTTTGGTACATTGACGGATGGTGTTTCATTTAATACATGCCACACCTACCAAGGAAGGTGGAAAACCCCAAAATTAATTTGGCCTCCTCATGTGTCTCTTTTTTGCGAGTGGGATTACAAATTTTGGCTCCAAAGTCATCTCATAAAGTTAAGTGGTCACTAATGGTTCTCATTATTCTATTTTTTTTACTCTTACCAAGCCCTACCTAGGGTGGTCATTCTCTCTTCCTTGTTTCTCACTTCAATATTTCTCCTAGCATTCCACTTGTTCTTTGTTTGGATTTTATTTGGCCATTTACATTCTTTCCTTGACACTTTTCTTAGCAACCTAAGAGGAAGGCCATTAATGAATGGAATTTCATCTATCTCATGTTGTTTGTGTCATGGAAGGTGGGAAACTCTAAAGCTAATTTGGTCTTCTCACACGTTCCATGTCTCAAAAAGCTAAGTAATGACCGATGCTTCTCCTTATTCAACAATGTTTTCCTTATTATCAAGCTCTCCCTTGCATTGTTGTTCTCTCTTCCTTTCTACTTGTTTTAGTTTTCCTGTTGCCATTTTTCTTGTTTTTTCCCTTCACACCATCAAGGAGATCTGGATGGGGGCATCTACACATCTAGCCTTATTACAATGAGCTAAACATGTCCATTTGAATTAAACCCTAGTGGATGGGAGAATAAATTGTGTTTCCAATAACTCAAGTTACTAACCTACGATATAAATAAACTTTCAAGTAAGTGAGCTAACACAAAATATATTACATTTCTTCATATTTTAGCAATCAAATCATTACATAGAGATGGGTTCCTTGTCCCACATATAAGAGGATCTCATACACCAATTTTGAGTATGGAATGACTGTATGTATTTATATAATATCTATATATATATATATATATATATATATATATATATATATATATTTATATATATATATATATATATATATATATATGCCAAATATTTTATTTGAAATGGATATTTAAACACATTGTTTATGGTAGGCATTGAAGTATTATGTTATTTTTTTAAAATATCAAATCCATCTTAAATACAAAAAATAACACATTTCCCTCGTATCAAAATCAATTATTGCCGAGAATTCACACAAATCCAAACACCTCATTAATTTTGATGAATTTAAAAATTTATTGTCATCTCCTTTGTACTATCATTACATAAAAAACTTAACAACTTAAATCACAAAAATAGATACAGGTTAAGTCACTTGTGAAAACTTGATATCCCTCATTTCTCTTGTAAACACCTCACAGTAACTCTCCCCACCTTCCCCACAATTTCTTTTTGCTTTTTCAATTATTCCCAGTTTGAATCCTTATCCTTTTCTTTCTTTCTTGTCATCATTTTAAACTTTGTCTACCATTCTTTATCGTGGACTCCTTAAGTTCCTCTTAATTTCAATAATTTTATC